>JBCJKH010042608.1:0-33706 GCA_039877255.1 Loriculus beryllinus
CCGATCTTGACTCAAGACCAGAGTTGCGTCATTCTTGCTGAGCTCTCCTGGAGACTAGGCTAACCCCAGGACCCCTCCACATTTTCCTTTGTCTTTTCTGCCTTTGAAATGCAGAACTGAAGAGGGACAGCATCTTAGCAAGAGGCAGAACCTCAGCCCATTGCTCTCCTTGTCGCTGCAGCCACTCCAGACCTTTTCATTCCAAATGGATATTTCTTGGTATCGCCTGCAAATACCTGTGCCCTTCACATGCTCAGGCACAGCTGAGAAGCTGTTATTGTCTAGATGTGGTTTTGCATGAACTGAGTTTTCCACTCATTACAGTTATTTACTGTGGGGCAGTTTGGAGAAAGCAGATACCCTTGAGATATCCCTCCAAATGGTCTTCTCCTTGGGCATCTTTCAATGTAATAAATCAAAATTACTCTTTCTTGTTTGTGTGCACCATCTGACCTAGTAGCACTAAAGAGAATTACATTTGCATATATTTAAATATAACATTGATTTAATAGATTGATTTAGACATAATCTGTTTTCCTTTCAAGGCATTTTCTATTAAAAACCCTGACTAGAATAACCCAGATCCAACCCTTCCACAGCATGATGTTCCTGAGCCCTTACCTGAGATGTTATTTCTGATTTTGCCTGCAGGATGGTACCAAAGTAGTAGGGAAATGTAGCGGTTACTGTGGGAAGTGTACTCCATCATCTGGAACAGGCCTTGATGTTCAGGTGTTATAGCCATGGTAAGTTTCCTGCTGCTTCTGCATGGAGGGAAATCCTCCCCAAAACATCCTAAAGGGGCAGATACGGCTTCAGAAGATGATGGTCTGACTTTAATATGCACCTTGTCTGTATTTTCTAGGTTGTCTGCAAGCAGAGATGAGACGAATGAAGGATAGTGATGCAATACCTCTGCCTTCCACTTTTTTATGTTTATGTATGTATATAGATCGCATATTCTTAATGTACAGGTTAATATTTATGTTTGGAATTATTTATTTTGATTTAATATTTTTGTACTTAAAATCATTATATTAAGGCTGCTTTTCCTATTTTTATTTTTTATTGTTAAATCCTGCAGTCAAACCACTGCATTTTGCGTACTCTACATTATATGTAGCATTATGACAAGTGATACTTTATTGTCACTGTATTCAGTTGTTTACTTTCAATCAGTAATTTTCCTTCAGTTATGGGCTGCTTTTGCCCTCTACGGTGCTACACAATCTGCACAGGGGTATTTTTGGCATTTCAATCTGTCTTTATGTTAAGGAAAATAGACAAGATGTGCTTAAATTTTATTTTTAGGGATTAGGCTGACAGCACTCGAGGAAAACATGACAATGAATACAGTGCTAGTTGCATTAGCAATCTTTATCTTTTAGGTATGTTTTGAATTTCACATGACCTCTGTGGCCAGTGCTAAAAGCATTGGTTTGGTGCTAACATGGTATTTATTAATGCTCTGTAGTTTTAGTTAATCCAGTGCCTTTATCAGTGAAAAAGGGAAGAAAGCAGAAAAATTGTCAGGTTCAAATAAATGGATCTTCAGGTCCTTTCCAACCCTAACTATTCTATGATTCTAAATGAAGATCTACCCCAGGTTTAGGAAAATTCCTGCAGATGGATCTTCAGCTCAAGCCCCATTTTCATAGAGCTCTGAAGATAACTTGCTTTTTAAAAAACATATCTTTGTCTCCTAATTGCATGTGCCACTGTGCTTCCTGCTCCATCTGGAAGCGGGGTATTAACTCATCCCAGACAGGCTGATCAGCCCATATGTTTCCCTGGGCTGTGTGCTGAGAAGTGATGTGGGTTCTTATGGACGTTGTCACAAAATCCTAACAGGAAACTGAAAGCACTCCTGCAGTGTTATCTCCCCTGGGGCCAGTGTGGACCACAGGGGATGTGGGACAGCAAGCCCAGCTAAGCCACCCCTTCCTCTTGGCCAGGGGACTCCATTGCAGGCACCTGCAGCGTTTCCCCAGCTTCCTACTCACTCATAGACCATCTGCAAAGGGAAGCTTCAGCCTTATTTCAACAAGATCACTTTGTACTTACAGATAACTCTGCCCCCCCTTCAAAAACAAGCTGCTTTACGCCTACTTCTGTATTGCTTTGGATCTTCCTGGTAAGGCATCTGTGCTCCTTGCCTGTTTGCCACCCTATGTACAACCAGACCTTTAGTACTGGCTTGTTTTATATATATATATATATATATATATATATATATAAATTCAGGAGCTATCTCCCATAGGCACCGAATGCGGCTGTGCAATAGTTCCTGCCTGTACATAGCCCCCACCACTGATGGCACGCCGCCTTTGTGCAGAGCTTCATAGCACATTGAACAGGGGTGATGTGACCAGATTATTTTTGTAGTCTATGACTATGTTCCTTATCTCTTTCTCCACAATTTTACTTAGTGATAGGAAGATGCTGCCCCTTTGCCTTCTATGTTGGGGCAGCCAGGAACACAAAGTACAAGGAAAGAAAGCTTTTCAGCACAAAATTGCCAGCAGTTTGGGTAAAAGAAGGATGCTTATCTGCTACTTGAGATAATTCTTCCAATTTTGGATGCAAACAGTTAACAAATGCAACCTCAGGATCTTGTGTGAGTCTTTCGCAGAGCTCCCCAAAGGATGTGTAATCAGTCTGTTACAAAACAGTTGGATAAATAGGGATAAACGATCTGATCCCTGAGTTCATACCTCATGTGCACTGGGCTGTGTTCAGCCTTCAGAGTGAAACCTGTCAGCCAGCCTGACTGTCAGGGATCAACACACCCATGTCAGTTGGGAGACATCTCACAGGCATGTAGGGCTGTGTTACAGTCCAGCAGCTACAGACCTGACGAAAGAAAAGGAGAAAAGGGAATGGGAAAGGGGAAAAGGGAAAGAGAAAGAGGCAAAAAGGGAAAGGGGAAAGGAGTAGTAATGGAAAAGTGATTTGTTTTTAAATGATAATTGCTTACGTATAACTTCTGTTGGGGAAAAAGGAAAATTGCACTATGAACTTTAGAAAGAAACAGTGGTGCTTAGAAAGTACAGGTTTATATTTTCTCTAATGAAGTGAATGGCTATTTATAAAAAGAGATACTATTTTGACCTGTACACATTCATTTCTACCATATAGTTTCATAGCAGCTATTAACAGAGCAAGTGAAACCTAAAAGAATATTAAATAAACTACAAGGGAAAAAGAAAAATGATAGAGCACTGATCCTATGTTTCATTAAAGGGCTTCATTAAATAGGAACAGACTTTGAGGACATTAGGTATTTCTTGTGCAAGAAACAACTCTGGGGGTTTTATATCAATGTTGCTATTTTTCTACAAACTGAGGTATTTTTTGCAAGCACTTTCCTGTACAGTGTTTCTTTTCTTTCTGCTTATACTCAAAAGGAAATTAAAAGACCCATAAGACATGTCTGTATGATCATTCTGCATTTGTCATCGTATTTCAATACATGTGTGCTATTATAGAGGCAAAATACTTTGTACACAAGGGAATAATACATTGAATGGTAAAAATTCCTTTCTGTGCTGGTGTTTATTTCTAAGCTTTGGGTTCTCTGTTTCATTGCCCCACACAAAAGGAATAAGGGAGGATAATAATGTTGTTTCTATGGAGAAATACCCCAAACCCACATTGGGATCTGTGGACCAGGGACCATCTTGGAGAATGACCACAGCCATCCACCTGTGTCCTGCCAATTGGGTAAACTGATGCTTCACAATTTCTTCTACAAGAGGAGTGATCTGAGGTACAAAACATACACAAGCATATCTCAGAGGTGCCCCGTGCAGCTAGTGCTGCCATCCGTGCACGAGGGACATCCCTTTCCATGCAACAGTAAGGGAGCCAAATGTTTTTGGAGGATGAGCTGGGTGCTGGACCTGGCCCATACTGCTGGCAGTGCTATTTAAAGAAATCTGCAAAAACAATCAACTTTTCTAAGTTTGAAAAAAAAAAAAAAGTATCAAATCTACAAAAAAATTTGGGTAAAAAAAAATTGGGTTGAGAGAAAGCAAATGTGGGGACCAAATGTGGAGGGCAACCAAGTGACAAATTACAGCAGAGTCTTACATTGCTTCTGCCCCAGAAGCTGCAGGTGAGAGTGAAGAAGCTGCATTTTTATGTCCTCCCTTGTATGTTCCTCATGCTTTGCCTCAGAAAAGGCAGCAGATCTCTTACTGCTGATAGCTCCAGCCTTTTTCAGCTTCCATGTTTTCAGTCCAAAAGGAGAGAGGATACCTTTATTGTGCTGTCTGAAACAGTCAGATGCAGAAAACAGAACAGGTGGTATTTGAAAAGCCTGGTTTCTTAGTTTAAACATCTTAAAGGCGTCTTTCTTTTCTATCATTTATCCTTAACAAATGATTACAAAGATTTAAAATGTGGGCTGCTGTGGAATTAAGCCAACAGGGAGTCTGAATCATACTTAACCTTCCGGCGCTGTATAATGAAAGGGTCATTTTAATACTTTTGATGCTTTGATCCAGTTATTCTATGAAAATTACAGTGCTCTTCTTCAGCCTCATTGCACAGCCTAGCAGGACTAATGGTCTAGAGACTGAGGTGACTGCTTCATCTCTTCAATGTTCTCTTCTGCCTCAACAATGGGCATTATTTCCTCTATGAAAAAAAAAAAAAAATGAAAGATAATTTTCCATTGAGGCACTTCCAGACCTGGACTAGTGAGTCTTTCCAACACGACTCCTCTTCCCAAACAGATGATTGAGGGCTTAGTTGGAGAAAGCATTTCTACTGGGGGAACAGCATTGAGGTGGGGCAGAAATTCCACCCAACCCAGGAGTCATTACCAGTTGAAGCAACTCAACCCATGTGGTAAGTTCTCCCATCACTTGAGCTCTTCAAATGAAGAACTCTTCAAATCAAGTCTTTTTGAGAAATACCCTTGAGTTCATCCAGCAGCCACTAACCTTAGCTGATGGTCATTTAGTGGGAGGGGATGACTCCCCTTTGAGGAACAAATTCCTGGCAGCAGCTTTCCAGCTTGCATCACGCAGGAGGAAGGAGCCAATGGCCAAAACTGGTGCTTGTCAGTCTCACTCCAGTATTTTCCAAGTATTTTTGCCTGTGCTGGAGTAATCCAGGCAATCAGTGTTGTAGCTTTCCAGAAGGAGGCTTAGTTGACAAGTTTTTGTTGACCTCTCTTTGCAATAGCAAGATGAAGAATGAAGAATGTTGAGAAGTTATTTTTGGCCTTCATGGAAAAGCCTCAGTTTCCACTTCAAGGTTGTTTTAATTTCTCAGCTATTTTATATTACCAAGCATAAGGCACAGATTTTGAAAAAGCAAAATCAGAAAGAATAGTGTTTTGACCTAATCCATACGATTTTGTACTTTATTTCATGGAGTTTTGTTTGCTTGTTCCAATTAAAAAAGACCAACACACAAACCTGTGAAATTTTCTGTTAAATGAGTTCTGCCTCCTCTAGCTATAACTATTACTTCCCAAGTGTTTAGAGACATGATCTGTTGACTGTTCATACAGGTACCATTTTAAGTCAAGGGAAGGTAGAAATACATTTCTCCATTATGAAGCTGATTCAGATCCTTCAAGGCAGCAGCTGGATATGAAATGCAGAGGCTGAGGCTATGCACATCAATCCATTTCCACCAGGAAAACCTCAATTCTGCTGGGAGCATAAGAGCCCAAATGGTTTCCACGTTGCATCTACACACAGGCTTAGGCGCATGCTTGGATTTAATGCTCCTGCTCAATCTGAGCCATCGGCAATGATATCAAGCTGCAGTTACTTAAACATTTGTCAGTAATCAGTGTCCCCATCTCTGAGAAGACAGTGTGAGAAGAGCTGAGAGCGCAAGGGGAGGCAGGGCTCTATGTATTTTCTCCTTTAATATTATTACTCAGCTCCGTTTATATGCTTAGAATTTCTTCATCCTTCTTTAATCTGCAGCCACGCTTCAGATGAGCAATTAAATTAATCAGGTCTTTGCTATATTGTCCTTTACTAATCCATGGTGGCCGCCTCGGTGACCTTCCACTTTGAAGCTATTCACTGCCTTCGTCCACCTCCATGCAGAGAGGAATATTTGCTGTGAAATGATTTAACTGCTCAAGGTACCAGGGATGGCTCCCTGGAAAATGAGTGGCAAGAACAGACGTGTCCAAGTTAGCCACCGGCAAACACAAGTGGGGGCTTATTTGCTCCTGTGCCTCTATAATCTCCACCTCCCTCCACACCCCCATCGCTCCCCTGCCCTGGCAGGCATGAACGAAGCTGCCTGCAGCAAAGGATGAGAGCAGGTACCAGATGCTGCCAGGGGCTGGAGCTCTGGTCTCACGCATGGCTTGTGTTCCCTGGATGAAGTTGGTTTAACTTCAGGTCTGAGGTTTGAACAGCCCTTTTGGAGCAGGGGCCAGATTTGTGGTGCTGGGAGCACACCAGTGCACTTGCCCCTGAGGCTGGTGCCTTACTGCAGCTTAGCTAAAAGAAACACGTATCCACCAGCGGCAACCAAGCCCCGCTTGAGAGAAGACAGCTACAGATAAAACATACCCACATTTAGCTGAACCAGCAAATAACTGAGCTCTGAAATAACACACCACATATGGCTTGGGCCAAGCTGATGAAAGGAGGTGTCGTTCAGCCACGGAGGTTTGCTTCATGCAGGGAATAACATGATGAGTCTGAGCCTTGCCTTGTCAGAGCAGGAGCCAGTGGCCTTCCTCCTCATCTGTGCTGGAGCTCAGCTGTCTTCCTTTCTCCTTCACTGCTCTCTTCCCAGGGGATCCCTGAGCATATCAGGTCTGTTCAAATGTCTCAGGGAACAATCCACCAGGATGAGTGGCAGATAATCTAAGGAAACCTCAGACAAGGGCAATAGATTGCTCTGCTGTCTCTATCTTGAGCTGCTGTCCCTCTGCAGGTGGGGCAAATGGAGAGATGATGTCCTTTTTTGGAGTTATTCCTGGATTCTGCTGACTGAACTACACAAAGTTCAAGTCCTTTCACCTGCTCTTGAAGATCCACAGCTTCATTGTGCTCTGTTTGTGAAATGCAGCGGGTGTGCCTTGTGCTGGGGGGTAGCTCACCTGGAATAACCCTGGAATGCTGCGTGCCTGCCCTAGGCGAAGCTGCCTTCTTCATGTGCCTGAGATAATCTCATAATATCCTCCTCTTCATCAGTCTTCCTCCACATTGTGCAGGTGCTGTGTGATGCTTTCCAGGTATGACTTGCTTTCAGATTTCATTAATTTTTTCCCATTTGATCATTCCTAATGGCCTGGGCATTTAAAGAGCCTAAATGTACAGAAGCATTTTACTTGGGAGTGTTGAAAGCTTTAGACAGAAGGTAGAGCCTGGGCTGTTTGCCTTGGCCAAAGAACTGGTATCTCCAGCAGGTAAAAATAGCACAAATGTAAAACCTGACAACATTGATGGCCAGAAGAGAAACTATTTATAGCACCTTGGAGACCTCAGGCACAGTATTCTGAATTTTCCTTTCCATAGCTAGCTAAGTTCTGCCTGATTTGAGTATCATAGCCATTGTCAGTCTGGTTTTGACAGGTATCTCACTCCCCTATTTATCTGCAGGTTTCAAGCTTATTAAACACTAAGAAAAAGACTCTTTTCTTTTCCCTCAATGAGAAAAGACAATAAAACAGTTTTAAATCAAAATGAATAAAAGGATCTTTCCACCTGTGGGATGGCAAATACATGATTAATGTGAGGCACTGAACAGCACCTGTGATGCTTCCAGCGAGCAAAGGGCAGGATGGCTTTGCTCCCAGCAGCTCACCTCCTGCCTTGGCTCCTGGCACTTGCCTCTCCGTGAGTTCCCCTAAATAGGTTTGGTTTTTCTCGTCTTCAGGAATGATCCTGGAAAGTAGAGGTATCATGGAAGAAGTGTGAATTTACATTGTAAAGTGAATAATCCTGCTGAACCACAGAGCACGAGGGAGTGAGGGCTGGGGACAGCAGAAAATTACTTGTTGCTATAGCGCAAGGAGGTTCAGTGCAAATTGTTAGAGCCCCAGCTGATTGCTTTGTTTAGCCTCAAATTGAGAAGCATTAAGGAACCGCATGAACCAGGACTATCTACCACCCACCTCTCCTCAGAGGGAGGTGAGGTAGACCTGTGCTTGAGGGCTCTGGAGGTGACAGCAAGGAAACCCAGCTGTGGGGGAAAGCTGCAGCACTGTCACTTTGGGGAATTACAGCGAGGATGTGGAAGTGGCTGGAAAAGTGGAAAGGATGGGAGCAGAGCAGCAGGGATGCGCTTTGTACATGTCATAGCCCATGCCCCAGCACCAACACTTCACTGGGGGTCCCTCCAGTACCTAGTTTGTGAGGGGCAGAGGCCTTTTTTGAAGGGATAAGCTTTATGTATCCCCTTGGCTCCACATTCCATAACAAGTGCACGGAGTGGGCCTGGGCTGCAAGTTTATATTGGTGTGGACTCCAACTCCCAAATGCTATTTACAAGGAAATTGAAGCCCACCTTCAAAATTAACAATAGATGGCTGTAAATCTTACTCAGTTACCTAGCAACTAACACAATAAAATCCTAAGGTTAAAAGGAGAAGGGTTGTTTGGAGATACCTTGGGGAGTACATAATGGCAATTTGCATTCCTGGGTGGGAGGACAAAAAAGAATTTCCTGGGATATTTACAAATCAGTGTATTGATGAAGGAAAAAATGTGAAATTACTCAGTAGGGCTTTAATCAAAATCCCTCAGAACTGACAAATACAGCAAAAAAAAATAGTAGTCAAATGACTGTGATAAAGAGCACTTGGAAAATGTATGGTGATCTGCAGAAATGATGGAAGGGTTTTGTTAAGTTGCTATGTCCACTTTGTTGCTGTTTCTGACATCTGAAGTGTGTGTACTGCAAGCTAAGAGTGTAACAAACGTTCAAAGGGAATTTGGCCGGTAAGTGCCTGATGGAATATGCCCTAGAAAAGCCTACGCAGTGCAAAAAACATTTAAAACCAAAGTAACATAGCATGATTCATGCTGGCCTGGGTTCCTGTTATGCACAGCACAGATTGAAATTCCATATCCCCACCTCAAACAGGGGTTTAGGCACAGGCTTTTCTGCCTGCAGTAACTACAAATCTCAAAGATGGAATGAGCAGAAACACTGAATTGTTTCCCTCCTAAAAGACCCTCATGGGGGCACATTTACCCGGGAAGAAGGAGGCTTGGTGGAAGAGCTATGAAGTAAAATAGATGCCTGGTCCTTAGCATGCCCCTTCATCAGCCGTGGCACCTAAAGGCATCTTTAAGCTCTTCTTTTGTTGTTGAAGGGCTTCAGACAGTAACTGCCTAATAACAGTCAGACATTTATTACCTTCAGGGTCCTGGATGGCGACAGGCTTTGTGTTGAGTTGTAATTCAACTGTGCAGGCTGCTAGCAGGAGGAAACACGAGGAACAGCCAAATTCACCTTGACATCGAGGAGGGGAGCAATGTATGGGTCTAGCAAACAAAATAGGAGCTGTTTTCTGCCTTACTCCAGGGTTTTCTGCTGGTGGTATTGCTGCCCCAGTGCTGACAGTCAGGGCTAGGCTGTAGGAGGCACAGGGGTATCAGAGCTGATGCTAAGAGCATTCCGCAGGTATTTTAGAGGTGATTCCTTAACATGAAGCACAGATTGCAGGATAGAAGAGCTGGGGGCACTTTCCTGGAAAGACTGGTAAAGTTTCCTGGCTCCCTACACAAAAGTGTTGTGTCTGCCAGCTAACTCCCTTCCAGAAGTGCTGTGCCAGAGCTGCAGGCAGACTCCATAGCCTTTGGTGGGATGAGTTGTCCTTGTATTTCCCAACCCCTGGTTGCAGCTACTACTGTGGACATGCAGCTCCTCTTTGTGAGTGGTAAGAACTGCCCACTGGGCTAGGACGCAAGTGACTTAGTGCTCATGTCCCAAAGCGGATGTAGGTCACTGGGAGAGCAGTGTCGTAATAGCATCTCCTTTCCTCCACGTACAGCAGTGAGGCAACACTACAAATGAGACTCGTCAGAGCTGCGAGACTGAGGACAGAGCCTGAGACCAGGCAAGCAGAACAGCTCTGCAGCAACATGGTCTTGCTCTTTCCACCTTCTGCTGCCAGAGGCTGAATTTGCTTGAAGAAGTGTATTCATCCGACCAGAAAGACTGAGCCCATGTCAGCCCCTGCACAGCTGGCCATGATGGAAAGCTAACACAGGAGCTGCATTTTACCTTTCCTTGAGCTCTTTTCTTTTAATCATAATTATTTCTGCCGTACCACCTACAATGGCAAGCAGGAAAAGAAGAGCATCTCTTTCATTTCCATCCTCTCACCCATCCAAAACTTCAAAATGAAGGGGACCCATCTCACAGTGCGCAAATTGAGCAAACTGGGTTTTAGATGGGTTTAGTCATGGGAAGGGCTGGGGAAAGTGTCATCTCTAGGCAGGTTTGTTTGAAAGAGAAATGGGAGGGGAAGATGATGTACAGAACAATTTAAGTGACAGCAGAAACAATAATTTGTCAGACAAAGTGTCTGGCATATATTATCCATGTGTGTCTGTTTCTGAGCCTATGTGACAGCAGTATCTGACACCCCCTACCTCCAAGCTGAGTCTGTCTCTTTTAAGAGCAAGATCTACATGTTTCTAAAAGCAAGAAGCTTCTTCTACAAGAACCACTTTCGAAAGGACTTTTTGTGGTGGCACAAGTAGGGCTGGAGCTGTATTGCTGTCCCCTGCCCAGGGGAACATGCCAGAATGTGTGCATCATCCCCTTTGAACATGGTGACAACAAGGGAGTGGGAGTTTATTTCCTGAGAGATCTTTACTCTTGGCAGCTTTTCTGGGGGAGGAAAGAGAAGGAGAGTGTTCAGACCAGTGAGATAATGTTTCCCCTCCTTTTCCCAGATACACCCCAGAGATGATGTTCTGGCCTGGCTGTTTCCTTATGTAAATGCAGCATCTAAGCATTCCTAAATGTGGATTGAGACCTCCTGACTAGCCCTTCATTTGTCCTCGATATCTTGGACCAGAGGGAAACTGCTGTTTCCACTAGACATTTAGAAACCTAGAAGTCACTAAGGACCTGAGTCCATTGGAGTCTTTCATATATAGATATTTTATGGCTCTGGGTGGTACATGATTTCTCCAGACACCTCCCAGACATACCAGAATGGGAGCAGTGAGCACTCCCCTTATCTGCATCTTCTGCATTCCCAGGCTGAGCCCTTATCTCCCCTCTTCTTTCACACAATCATAGAAGGATTTGGGTTAGAAGGGACCTTAAAACTCATCCAGTTCCAACTGCCTGCCATGGGCAGAAACACTTCCCACGACACATTGGTGCAAGCTGTGATGCTCAGAGCTTTCCCTGCCTCTTGCCTGCATATTGAGGAGTCACCCACCAGCGTCTGCAGTATCTGCTGAAGTAATGCTGGGGGATATAAACCATGCAGGGTAGCAGGAAAGTTCCATGAAGAGCTTGGGATGGAGGGAAGGGATCAACCTGCCTTGTTTTAAGAAGCAATTTGGGACCTGCCTCTTCATCAGAAGACTGGAGCAGTGATTCAGTGCAGCCACACCTCCAAGGAATTTACCCTCCAACTTCGACTTACTTTTGCTGCTTTAAACTTATAGCAGATGTCCTCGCCAGCCCTGTTATTGAGGGCGCTCAGCATCTCTTGCAACAGCAAAGCAATTAGAAAGGATTTGCAGGTCACCTTTAAAGCATTTCCCACAGCACGCTGAATCTTGTTATAAGTCATGTATCCAATAGTGCTTTTATTTCGGCAGTTTTAATTGGAGTTTTAAATATCCTGACTCTTATGCAAGACACCCAAAATGCTGCAGGTTTTCAGGCTCTCTCTTGCATGATGCTTGTTCCCTGAAATCCCATTGACCTTCAGTGGAGTTAACAGTAACTCATCACCCTGATACTACTGGATCTGACATTAGACACAGCTTATAGGGAGGGATATTTCAATATGAGGTCAAATCTGCAACCAGTTGCCGCTATGTGATGTGTGTGTATTTAAGAGATCCCCTCCTCCCTCGAGAGCTTATAGCATATTCATGCACCACTGTATGAGCTAAGAACTGGGAGAGAAACCGAGAAGGAAAATGATGAGGAAACTTAGCAGATGGGAGTAATGGAGGGAAGCTGGAGGGTTTTGGAAGGGTAAAAATAGCAATGACAGAAAAACAAGCCAGGAGGGATGTCAATATTTTCCAAATGACATGAAGGAAGCCTGGGAAAAAGAACATTTTCTTCATTATAAAATTTCCTGTTTTTTCCCCTTTTCTCCCCAACATTTATGGGAGGAAAGGCTGAAAATCTCCCTGAAACTTTTTGCCTGAGACTCTTCAAACCACGCAGCCTCATTTCTGACTCCAAGAGAGGAAGATACAAGTGAAAAATCGACAAAAATGGGAACTGATGGGGGGTGGGGGGGTGGAGAGAGAGAGAGAGAGGAAAATCAAAGCGGTATGTATTTAACCAGCTGTGAGGTAAGCAAGGCAAAGGAACAAAGAGGTAAGGAAGCAGGGGAGGGAGAAGCAGGGTCTGTGAACAGCCACAACCAGGGGGTGAAGCTGTGAAATGCTAATGGCGAAGCTGCTCCATCCCCACTGGGAACAAGTTCCTGAGGCCCCCCGTGCTGTGTGAAGCATGTTCGCTGCTCCCCCTTCTCTCCCTCTTTCCTTCTGCTCTGCCTTGTGCCAGATGTGCTGTTTGATTGCAAATGCCCAGGGATACAGGCTGGCTGTTGGCTGTGGGCATCCCTTTGCAGCACACTGTAGACCTAGCAAGAGCATGCTGATGTGTGGTGTCGTGGTTGCCCAATGGCTCCACATGCCCCACAGCTCCTAGCCCCACGTGTAGCTCAGGAAGGAGCTCTGGGGCTCTTACAGGTGCTTTGTGCCCTGGTCCAACATCCCAGGCTGCAAACACATTGCACACGACAGCGTTTCTCCTGCATCCTAATCATGTTTGTGGACTAGAACTGCTCTCCACGAGGAAAGGGAACAGAAGCCCAGCAGGAACCCTGACTGTTTGCTCCCTGCCTTTGCCCGTAACAAAAGAAGCCCTTCTGACGTGCTCAGAGCAGTAACTTCAGCGCCGCAGAACCCATCCGTGCGCCCTTCATCCCTGTTTGATTAACACCCGTGCTCCGGAGCGCAACGAGCTGTCCGAGCGCTGCGGCACAAGGGAGAGTCGTTAACTCTGGAGCGGAACGATGACAGCTCCGGCGGGACACAGGAGCCGTCGGCCCGGGGCGGTGCCTGCCGTGCCGAGGGGCGGGGTGAAGGGGCGGGAGCGGCGCGGGCGGAGGGACGGGACGGGGCGGCCGCTGCCGTGCAGTTGGGCTGGGCTGCGCTCGGCTCCGCGGAGCGTGGCGGTGTCATGTTCGGCCGTGGCTCCCGCAAGCGGCTCTCCAGCCGGTCGGTGAGTACCGGAAGCGGGGTTCTGCGTGCATCCCTCTCCCTGTCCCGCTCCAACCTGTGGATCTGTCCTGCCGGCCCTTCGGGCTGCGCACTCGGTGTGGTGCGTGTGGATCACCCTCCACGCCGCCCTCCGGTGCCTCCTTCCTCTGGGTGCGATCCCCTCGCTCCCTCCCCTGCCCTTTCTCTCACCCGTTTTCCCCATCGGTCCCTCCTTTCTCTCGGGTGCGTGTCCCCTGTCCCGCAGGCACCCCCCGTCCCGCAGCGGAGGGGCCGGGGCTGACTTTCTCGGTCTGTTACAGCTGACGGCGTCGGGGGAGCCGGAGCGGGGCCAGCCCTGCAACACCTGCGGGGACCAGTGTCCCGGCTTCGCCCTGCACAAGTGGAGGTAAGGCCCGGAGAGACTCCCGTGTCCCCTCGCCCCGTTCCCCCAGAGGGCAGCGGGATCCCGATGGATCTCGCTCCGCCTCTCCCTTCGCAGGGATTTGTGGCTCGCTCCCAACTCTGTGCGCATCCCAGGTGTGAATGTGGCTCTTTGAGGAGCGCTCGTGTTAATCTTAAACGTGTTCCCAACGCTGGCCGGTGCTCTGGGTGGGTGGGTGGGTTTGCCAGCCCTGCCATGCACCGTGCAGGTCTGCCCGTGCCTGCTAATGCTGGATCCGGACCGGGACTGGGGCAACTGGTTTGCTAATTACCACCTTGCAGCCCGTCTGCTCCCCGCTGCGGTCAGGGGCTCATCCTGCTGCCTCGGGTTATGCTGAGGGCCAAAACCACCATCACCTGGAGGGGAGAACCTGTGCTGGGTGGGGCGGGAAGGGGGCATTTGGGCTGAAAGGGTTCTGTATGGTTTGACCCAGATCATCGCGTGGAACTCTTGTCTCCCCCCATGGTGGGATTTATTCCCTCTGTGATGCCAAGCAGAGATGCAGCTGTTGAAATGGACGAGGGGTGTGTAGGATGATCAAATATTCTTGTCTGTTTCTGTTGTGTCTCTTTACAAGCCCAACAGTGCCAGTGCCTATGAGGCACAGTGAGCCCTGACCTCATATTAGATCTGCCCCTTCTCTCCTCCCTGTGTTGTGCTGCCTAGAAATGAATTCCTGCTTGTGGGCGATCTAGGACAGGGCAATGTTAAATCTGGGCTGTGGGCTCTGGGAGCTGGTTCACAGACTTAGTAGGCCATGGAGCCCTTGGTGACCCTTTAACCTGATTTTATAGGGTTTACCCTTTTCTCCAGCATCTGCCACACTTGGTACTCCTCCAGGCTTCTGCCCTACTCTCAGAGCTGCATCCTAGCAGATTCAGGCGTGGGTTCAAGGCGAGGATGGGGATTGATTTATTCCCTTTCAGTTGTATCTTAAGCTTCAGCCTTGCAAATCATCATTTCCTGATGCATTTACTCTGAGGGGTGGTAGGACAGGGCCTGTGGGCTGAGGTGTGTGCGGTGGCATGTGAGGCTTCACTGTGGTCCCCAGCCCCGCAGGTGCTGGTGGCACATCCAGGTTCGTTGTGTCCCAATACAGACCTTCAGAAGATGAAGATGTAAATGTGTCTCCTTCATCGTGGGCTGTGGGAGCTGTGGTGTCACGACACCCTCCCAAGGGCAAGTCTGCCACAAGTGTGTTAATAGATTTATAAGGTCACCCCTGAGCTGTCTTCTTTCCAGGGCTTATAAATGGTTTCCTGAACTGTCCCAGGTTACCTGGAGTTGTTGCAGAGCAGCTTTATGGTGCTTAAAAGTGTCAAGGAGGACTTTCAAATATAGGGTAAGAAAATCCACAGTCACCAAAACTTTCTCCTCTGCCTACGAGGTGCTGTGGTTTGTGTTTCGCTGTGTCAGAGGGTGCAACTGTCCTGTGGCTTTTGGTGAACCAAGTGAATTTTGGTCGCATCCCATCGAAGGCCAAATGGCTCAGCAGAAGAGGCAGCCAACTACTTGGGGTGGTTCAGGTGAGAGTGGTGTTGTGGCTCTTTCCAGGTAGTGCCCTCCACACTGGCAGGCTGTACAACATCCTGCAAAGCCCTAAGTGCAGAAGGAGGTGGAGCAGGAGGCTCCACCCTGTCAGGACTACTTGTAGCTGTCTCCTGGCTACCCTTCTGTGAGAAACCTGACCCTCAGAAACCCTCCTTGATATTTGAAGGGGGGCTATAGGGATGCTGAGGATGGACTCTTCGTTAGGGACTGTAGTGACAGGACAAGGGGTAATGGGTTAAAACTTAAACAGGGGAAGTTTAGATGAGATATAAGGAAGAAATTTTTTCCTGTTACGGTGCTGAGGCACTGGAATGGGTTGCCCAGGGAGGTTGTGAGTGCTCCATCCCTGGCAGTGTTCAAGGTCAGGCTGGACAGAGCCTTGGGTGCCATGGTTTAGCGTGAGGTGTCCCTGCCCGTGGCAGGGGGGTTGGAACTGGATGATCTTAAGGTCCTTTCCAACCCTAACTATTCTATGATTTTGGATAAAACTGCATGGAATCTAACAGCAGCCTTCTCTGAGGAAGGAGGGGCTCCATCTGCTGTAGCAGAAGGATGGGACCCCATTGGGCACCAGTGGGAGTCAGCACCCAGAGGTGTTGCAGCCTGTGTGCTCCCGGTTTGCACCCCACTGAGCCAAGTTAGACCTTACACCAAATTACCTTACACTGGGGACTGGACAGGCTGGGTGGTCTCCTGCACACACACATTTAATTGTCTTGATATAAGAATAATTAGGCAATTAAATAAAGACAACCTATTTGCCAGAACACAATTTAGAGGAAGCACATTCATTTTTTACTAAGTACTGGTCTATTAAAGCCAGGGACATATAAGAAGGGCAATTATTAATAGTAGTTTTGAAGGTTGAAAACGTGCTCAGGAGGCTGTGCCCTCTGTGGTATAACCACCTCTTGCTGGGGATGCTCACCACCACCTTAACATGCAGAATGGGTTTGGAAGAAAACAAGGGTTTATGAGGAGATCCACAGATTAGGATACAAACCCTGATCAATTAACCATTAGGGATCTGTAAGCCTTTTTATAATCCTTTAATAGTAGAGGTTTGCTGATAAATGTAAATGGGACCTTTCTGCTTCAAAGATGGGAACTGGTGATATGCTTTAGGGAGAAGAAAAAGGATTTATAAGCTCACAGGCACTGAATCCGTTGCTGATATAGCACTGTCATGTACATAATTCTGCAGGACTGTGCAGTTTCTAGTTACCTGTGATTTTAGGTGTGAGCTGTGCAGCTACTCTGTCAAGCAGGCAAATGGCTTCGTTAGACACCAAAGGTTTCTGTGCCTGTACATTCCCTTAAAAGCCACTTTTCTCAGATCTGAGAGCTGACTTTAAGCACTGGTTGGATTGATCATTCCTGGAATCACATAGATGCCTCCTGAGCCAGGGAAACCACTCAAAAATGAATTGTGTTCTGCAGAACTGTTTTCTTTTCAGAATAAAACTGCTCTCTGTGCTGTAGGTTATTTGCAAAAAGATAATGAACTGTATTGCTAAGTGACTAAAAAAATGTCCCTGTTTTTGGAGTTTGTTTTTTGAATCTTCTTAATTATGCTCTGAAATGATGATCTCAAATTTGAGTGAATTATCCTGTAAAAGTGTTGGCATTTTAATACTATTTTGGTGGAAGCAAGGAATTGGAAACGCCCCGTGTTACAGACACAGTTAAGCTGGAGCTCTTGTACCTCCTGTGTGCCACAGACCCCTGCCTCTTGTAGTAATGCAGAAATTCAATTTTCAGTTTCAAATCTTTTAGCCCCAAAGTGGAGAAGGTAAATGGCTTGTGAATGTGTGAAAATGAGTGAAAAGAATGAAGACTGAGTTCCACCATCCTTTGATATGTGGTCTGTGAGGACGCAGCTATTGAACTATAACCGGTATAACCCCCAATTTCTCATGGCCTGAACAGCAAAGTGACTCCTTCCTCTAATCTTACCCCTTTATTTTATGGTAGGTTGTTAGTGAAGTACATAAGGACTGCAAAATTCATCTGTGTGGGCTGCGGTGTGAAGGATGGAAACTGGGTATACATAACCAAAGCCTCATTAATAACAGATCAATACTTGAAAGGTGGCTTTTGTGTGGAAAAAATGAAATCAAATTCAATAAAAATCTTCCAGCTCCTTAGGAGCCCAGTTGCTGTTTTCTAATCAGATCTGCATTACATTAAACTGTGTGCCATTCAGCTTGTTAACAAGCTTTGGCTTTAAATAAAGCTGTCACTGGAGTTGGGTGAATGAATAGCCATTAAAAGTGTCTTTTGCATAATGTCTTGCGGAGAAAAGCCTTCCAGGGAGGTGGTCCGGGAGGAGGGAGGGAATTTATAACTTAGTCCTGGTGCAATTAGTGTGAATATGCAAACCTTAAAGGTGACAAATGGTTGGCAGCTCCAGGAAGGGAGTGAGTGGCTTTTGCTGCTGTTAAGCCTACTGTGAAGAACTAATTTCGGATTTACTCTGGGCAAATAAAAATTACAGCCTTAGTACTGTATTTAAAATAGTGGGTCCTTCATGTTGGGAGATTGGCATGTGTTTAACACACAGAGGCATGGCTTGTTTTCTCCTTGAGAAAGCCGTGCAAAAAAGAATGATACTCTTGCAGTTCAACAGACCTTGCTGTTCCCTGTTCTCTATCCAAAAGCACCAGCTGAAACTGTAGACGGAGGAGACCTAGACCTCAAGATGGTATTTGCGCTCTGGTTTGAGGAAGGAGGATGTACCACCTGGTTTGCAAAGCCTGCAGAGGCAGTGGCATGCAGCTGATTTCAGAGGGAAGGCATTCAGATGCTGTAGCAGATAAGATAACTTTAAAAATAGTGTCTGAAAACCTTTGGAGAAGTCTTTGTTGCCATAGTTATTCTTCTGGTTTGCAGAAGCATTTAAATAACAGTAATAAACATGGCATAAAGACTGGTTTACTGAGGTTTTAGTTTCAGTGTGTGATGTTTTACATCTCTTCTTGGAGTCTCTTTTTTTCTCACATATGCCATGTAATCTGTCCCTTAAAATCATGTTTTGGTGGGAAGGGATCTGCTTCTCTTCATGTGTTGCTGTCACACATCATGGTCCTAATATCAGTGATGTGTGTTGATACAGCACTTAGTGCCTGGCCCTTACCTTCCAAGGCAAATTTATGTGACTGTTGACTTAATGCTCCATATTAACAAGTGAAGTTTTGGTGCCTACAGTTGTTTTGAGCATTTATGTGTTCTCATAACTCAGCATCCCACTGTAATGTACTGCGGCCAGTGCTGCAGAAGTTTGATCTGATCTGATTCAGCATTGTTGGATCTTGGACCATTAGCAAGGACAAGGTTTTTAGGAGAGACCACCTGGGGAGCCTAGGTGGTACAAGGTCACCCAAAGGCTTGCGTTTGACCACAAAAACCTATGGGCAAGGCACATCTGATGGACAAGAAAACAGATGTGTGTCATGAGATGGTGACTCGGTAAATTAAGTGGTTGACCAGAACCCAGAGATGTTTGGGGTTGCTGGGTGATGGTGAGTAGGTTGCTTTACTTCTTTCTCTGCCTTGTTGACTGTAGGCAGGGAGTTGCCTGCTTGTTGCAGGCAGGCAAGCATTGTTGGGCAGTGGATGTTTGTTTTCTTTTCATGTTTGTCCTGTGCCCATTGCTGTGGATATATCTGTTCATGTGTGGCGAGCAATGAGAAACTCTCTCTGTGTTTGCAGCCTGGATCTGTATTACCTGACGCTGGCCCTACCAGCACAGGGACATTCCAGGAGGCTCAGTGCGCATCCCATGCACATTTGAGTCTCTGGTTTGATGCACAGTGCCTTAACTAGAGAGCAGAAACAATGATACTTGTAACACAGCACGTGAACAAATAACACTGAATTCTGACGCATTTGTTTCTACTTTCAAAAAAAGAAAAAAAGGGTACAGATTATTGCTTCCATATGTTTTCAACATTTTTTGTAGGTTATGTATCTTTCACACACACGCTCCCAGTTTTTGCCTTTCATGAATAACTTGCTTTGTGCCTCTGTCTCCTTTAAGATTCAGATATTCCACACTACCCTGTATTGTTTATTTGAAAGGCTTTGGTGGTGTGAGAATAGCGATACCTTACCTTGAATGGATTCATGGCTTTTGCTGAGAACTGTGCTGGGCCTGGTGGGTTTTAGCTAGTTCTTCATTTTGCAGTGGGGAAACTGCTGAAATAGGTAAAATTCAGCTGGCATGGTCTGTTTTAGAGGTGAATCCCTGAGGACAGCAGGCTGCTTGTGCCTGTCCCCAGGGGTGGTAAGGAGTTGCCTGTATCCAGGGATGCTTTCACCCTCTGTAGGGGATGCAAAAATAAAGGTGGTCTTGTCTGCTGATTTTTCAAGCCTTTCACAAAAGGGTTGGTGTTGTTAGCTTGGGTTTCGATTTTGTTTGTTGTAAGCAGCTCAGAAAGGAGAAGTCATTCCCTCAGGTTACTCATTGACAAAGTCAGTGTCCTTCAGCCTCAGTGCCTGGGGGAGTTTGGTATCCGTGGCTGCTGAATCTCAGCTCAGGAGGATGCAGGGCATGGACTTTGCTTGGCATCAGTGGCTTCAGCTGACCTGTTTACTCACTCCTGCATGATTAAGTGCTTGTATAAGTGTTTGAAAAATCAGGGTCTACTTTTTCTTTGCATTTCCAACCCCTGTGGCGATAAGGAAGAAGCAGGGTAACTCGTGATGGCTTATGCTGCTGTCAACATTCCCACAGCATCTCTGCCAAGGGGCAGCCAAGCCATTGGGATGGGAGTTCGGGTGATTGTAGTGTCAGGATCAGCTTTGTCCTGGCCAGGAACAATTTATGTGTTAATAAATGTCGAGCACACAGTTGAATTTAAGGAACTCCCAACTCATTTTTTGGCCTGTCCCTTCCACGTCTTCATGCCCTGCTGCTGAAACAGCACTTAGAACAGCCGAGACTGATAAGGTATCCTGTTTGTGTTGGCGGGGAGACCCGATATGCACATTAACACAGCATTACAATATTGGAGGCAGTGCTGTCTCTGGCGAAAAGCCTAAAATGAATTCTTTAATTTTTTGTATGCGATGTACGAAAGAGCAGGTGAGGTATGTGCTTGTTTCCGGGCAAGCCCGCAGAGCCTGTTTGAAGTCCTTTACAAGCCACTCGGGATTGTATTGCAAGAACTCAAAGGAGTTTGAGACGCTTCTTGATTAAATTTCAGCTGAACACAGAGCCCTAGTCTGCAGCTGCTTTAAGCGGGGTTGCTCTGCTGCTGGGCTCTGCCCTGCTCCATTGCTGGCAGAAGCTGGAAAAGCAGACTTTCCCCTAGAGAAAGAGCAATGTGGGTAGGTTTTCTGTCTGGTTTGAAGCAGCTTTGTGCAATTCTGGTTTTGTGAATGGGGTGAAAAACCACTAATAAGCTGTTGTGGGTTTTGGGGGTTTATTCTGTTTCTGGAATGATGTGAGTGACACTGATGAGGGAGGGTGCAGAGCAGACAAATACTGAAAATTTACGATTTTACAACTAAATGAATCTTTTTAGAAGTTTGTGGGAGGATTTGCGCTAAATTTTTGGGACAATGACTACAGCTGTTTCTTGGTATGCAAAGACTAAAATGTTACCTGGTGCGAGCTAGTGGGGTTTGCCATCCTGAGAGGAGAATGGTAGCTGATAAGTACTTTCCTGGTGCCTCAGCCATGGGGCTCTGCTGCTGGACACTGGCAAAGCACAACTTCATCACAGAGACTTTTGGGATGGAATTCCCCATGACAGACCTGCAAAGCTCGAAAGCGGGATGGATTGGCTTGCAGTGGTACCCATTGGTGCTGGAGGCTGTGGTTATAGATTTGGGTGCTGCATAGTGTGTGATTTAGTAGGATGTGGTGAACTGATTTAACAGGTCAGTGCTGCTGGATGTGTAAAGTCCTGAGCTTCTTATTCATCACCCTGAGCCCAAAATAATCAGTTTTTGAAGCCTCTGATGAGAGGAGCCTGGAGGAGGTTGGAGAGGAAGGATCTCATTGGTCCCATGGCACACCAGGCTGAGCTGTCTTCCTTGCCTTTGGCATCCCCATCTGCTTATTGAGTTTTGCTGTCCTGCCACAAGCCTCATCCCTCTTGGTCCCTCTTGCTGGCTCCACAGGAGTGCACAGTCTGCTCTCCCTGCAGGATGCATCCCACCTACCAGAGCATGCAGTATATGTTCAAGGGGGAGAGAAAACTCCTACTCCTTTAATAGAGGGTTTGCAACAGGCCTTTGTCACGAGCACTGTATGGCATAAAAGAAAAAGCTTCTGGCCACCAATTTGGAAAGAAAGCCGAACTGAGTGGATAAAGGGTGGTATCCCCAATCCTCAGCTGGAGGACCCCTGAGTGCTCTCCTCTTTGTTGCTCTCCACTGTAGAGATCTCTTCAGTGCTTTCAAGAGTGTTTCATTGGTTCTGTTCCCATTCTGTTTGTCTTTAAAAAGTCAATCTGCAGCCTTTTATTTTCCAAAGACATTCTCCCCACTCGTTCCCCACCCTGCCCAGTAATCCATCCTTATTACACCAGTGAGTCACTCTTCAAATAATCAATTGCGTTTTCATTGTCTGGGTTGTAAGTCTATCACCAAGCTTAAGTTTGGCCGATAGTATCAACGGAGACCTTTGACAGATGGTTTTGCAATTAATGATGCTCTTTTGGATATTTGCCCTTTTTTTTCCCCTCTGATGAATAATCTCCCAGCCAAGCTGGGCTGGGGACTCTTCCGTATGCACGCAGCATCTCTGTGGTCACTATCTAATGTCTGAAGAATTTGTAACATTAGCAGAATTGTCTGATGGGAGGAAAACTAATTTCAGGGCAAGCCTCCTGATCATGGCTGTAAAGAGACTTCTGGTGGGCTGTTGTGTCCTCACAGGCATTGGTGCAGAGCCTTTCTGAGGTTCACCAGTGCTGGGGCCAAGAGGTGAATATAAAACTCAGGGTGCGCCTCTCTGCTGCTGGAGGGGCCATTTCTTCCTGCCTGTGGCTTTTTGCTCCCCACAGGGCCCTGATGCTAGAGCCTAACACTTGGAGAGCTAAGTATTACAATTATTATTACTGCGGAGGGAGGCACTTTGTACTCAGCCATCGCAACAAATATTTCATCCCCTATCAATTGCCGTCTGCAGATGCTGCTGCCGTGGTGATAACAGACATAATGGCTGCTCTCTCTGATAAGGGGAGTATATAAATATAATTACTGAAATCCCTGCGCAGAGCCTGTGGATGGATGGATGGATGGAGGGGAGTCTGTCTCCATGTGAGGGGTTTCGCTTGCTCCAAAGCCCGTCGGGAAGAGCAGGAGCTGCTGGCAGTTGAAATGGGGACTGCTTGGCCACATCTGTGAGCAATTAGTAAAAGATGTCTATTCCCCCCCCCCACACACACACACTTCTTTCCACTTTCTTTCCTCCTCCTCTTCTCCTTGAAGCCAAGCCATGGGCTGGGAGAGCTGGGAGGAAACCCTCAGTTTGAGTTTGAGATTCTTATAGGCAGCCAGTGCTTGATGCAGTCACACCCTGATAGCAGGGTGCAGGTCTAAGGACCCAACCCAAGCTTGCAGGAAGCCTCCTGCAGCCAAGGAGCCAGATATTATTTAGATCAAGCTAACAAAAAAGTATTTCCATGGCAGCAGTAACCATAGGAAACCTCCCTAGTGTGTCTCAGGTGGTTACTGTGTCCTTGCCTTTAGCTGTTTGCTTTGCCAGTGAGCAGTGGTGACGAGTGCTCAGTGCCTCGATGACACCAGGAGTGGTGGGTGAGCCCGGCTGTCCCCATCACAGGCTGTCCTCAGGGGCTCAGCAGCCATGCTCCAGCATGCATCGCGGCTCCTGGGTTTCTCTTGCACTCTAGTTGGTAAAAGGATGCTTTCAGAGGCTTCTTTAGACGCCTTAAAGTCTCAAAACTACCTTTTTACCTTGTGTCAGCTCACAAATGTGTGTTTGATCCTTAAATACCCAAGGCATGAAAGTGAATTGGCTCCCAGGGTCCAATTCTTCTTCCTTTCTATAGTGTTTTAGAAAGATGCTTTTATATTCCCTCTGGCTCAGCTCATGATGCTTGGCCTTCAACCAAGATGGGGAATCTAGGACAAGAATCCCTGAGAAAAGCAAGATAAAAAGTTATAAAAAAAACCCCCAACATTTTGTTGAGGAAAAAGTGCTGGTAAAAGATTTCATTTAGAAAAATAGGCTGGGATATTTTTGGTCAGCTTCATGTGGGCACATTTACAGGAGGGCATAAGAGGAGGCTTGTTTTCCTGGGTATTGCCTCCTCTAGGAAATCCAAGCTGTGAAGTGAATACAAATGCTGGAAATGGAGAGGTTTTGCAGTGAGTCACTGGCAGGGATGTGGAACCAGTTGTGCTGGCGTGGCTATACTGGTTGGCAGCCAGCTCATCCACCAACAGGACAGGGTGGCTGTGTGGAAGCACCCAGGGGCTTAGGCATCACTGGAGACTGCACCCATGGGTGCTCTGGCCCCAGGGCTCCTCTCCTAGGGCAGTGTGGAGATGCCCATAGCTTTGCGGAGCAAATGGGTCCTGCTTGCAGAACCAAGGTGTTACACAGAGACATTAAAAAAAGACATCTCCTTTTGCAAGACGTAGAGGGGAGGGAAAATACATCATGATGCCAGTAACTGGGATTTGGATGTTTGCATACTGCATGGTGCTGCATCATCCTCCCCAGGTTGTCTTGTTAGGGACTGGTCCTTGGGGAAAGACCTGGATGGTCTTTGACCCATCTGCCTCGGATGGATGTAGACCTCTTTGCAGGGACACTGATGGGTTTGTTGTCTTGTAACCTGCCCTGACTCTTTACAGATTATTTGATCCCTGGTTTTGCAAACCCACAACCCTACAGAGGTCAGGCTTTTGCTTAAGATGATGCAGCATTTGAAGAAGTGGCAGTGGGGCAGGGACAAGGCTGATTCCTTGATTCCCTCTTTGCCTGCCAAACAAATGGGGGCTCATGATGGAGCTGTGCCCATGCCATGTTAAGTCTGTGTTTGGTGCCATAAAGACCATGTGCTGGAAACGCAGCCCCTTTAAATGTCAGATTTGAGAAGAGCTGGGACGTGAGAAGACAATAAAAGTTAATATTCTTAAATCGGGATTGTGCAGCGTAGCTTGGATTTTCAATATCGAGTGCATAATTTATTACAAGATGTAGCAGTTTCAAATACATACATTTGAATATGTTTTAATATTATCTTTCCTTCCAGTAGCAGGAACAATGCTGCTTTACAAAAGAAAAATGATTTTATGTTGTCACGTGATAGTTTCAGCTTGTACCTTTAATAGAGGAGCGATGTGCTGAAGTGTGAAGGCTATCTGATAAATGCCTGCATAATAAAGCTATATTGTTTGTTCTCATTTCCCTTTGCTATTTTCAAACGTATAAATAAAACATTTTCACACTGTGCCCTGTGCAGTTCCAGCCCAGACTATTTACTTTCTGCTCATGCAGCCTGTAGGAGATAGGAATCTTTCAGTCTGACAGGAGAAATCTGGTGGCATTAGTCCTGTGCATTGCACTCCAAGTGATCAAATAGAAGTTGAATAAATATTTTGTCTGAAGTTAGAAGTATGAAATAAAAAATTAATAAATCTTTTTAAACAAAGAAGCATTTGTCTCTGTGTACAGCAGAGGGCACTCGGCATCGCTGCTGCTTGGGGCTGTCTGAAGGGAAGAAAAAAATCACTACACTTTAATTTTGCAGAAATAAAATACTGTGTGTGTATATTTGCTTATATATGTGTGTGAGTGTGTCTATAAAAAGACACAGGGTGGCATATATATAAAAATAATCCCAGCACATAATATAAAATATAATATTCGTAGTGGCTGCTGAAGTTGGATGGAGCGCATGTTGTGTTGATTAATGCTCAGCCTGGTGTTACGTTAAGCTTCGGAGGGGATTGAGGCATGCTGAGAGGGGAAAACAAAGAGGCCCCAGCTAGTGAATGTTTGCAGGCTTCATCTTCCTTGCAAAGACAGAGTCTGGAGACATCTTATGGCATTGGGAACTATCCCAAGTCAAGGAAATATCTTAAAAGATGCTTTCCTCCTAGAAAAGCAGCAGCACATCTGAGGGCCGAGGGGTTCTGTGCTGGAGTTTGAAGTGCTGTGGTCTCATTCCTGGCAGAACCAATCTGGTTGAATTGCAGGGTTCTTGTGAAAGACTGCAGGATGGTTCTTACGCTCTCTTTAGAAGTTATCTGCTGTTTAAGGACACTTAAAATACTGAGTTTGGTGGATGCAGCAGGAAGCCTCCCTGGCCCCAGGGGCAAGGAAGCAGGGCTGTGTGTTGCCTGGAGCATCATTACTTGGAAGATTAAGCACTTGTTTGCTAATGAGAGACCCATTCCTGTAGGTACAGAGATGTCCTTAATTGTCCAGAGCCAGTCATTACAGCTGGAGGCTCTTCTTGTGTAATAAGAGGTTTCTAATAGAAATAGACATATTTTTTTCTTTCTTTCTCCCCTCCTCTTGATAACTGCACAGACACTACCAAGATGTGTTTCTCATTGAACTCTCAGTGCACCTTGTGTTTTTTTTTAAAGCGCTCAGCTTTTGGCTTCACTGTGATGCTGTTAAAAGACTCAGGGCAGCTGGATTTTGTGCTGTTTTCCTGGTGAAACCATAAGGTACCATGCTGAATTTTCATACTTCAGTCATTAATTCAAGAAGAATTCAGATTTCCTCTTGTCTCCCCCATTGAGCTGCTTGGATTGGGCTTAATCTAAATCTCTCAAAGCAGTGTTCCTGAAAGAGGCTGAAAGTGTCAACACTGTTGTATAAAATATGAATATGGGGCTGGTAAGAAGAGTGAGCGAGGGCATGTGGTCCAAGATAACCAGTTTATGCAAAATACACAGCTGGGTGGATTTTGCTGCTGAGTATTTGTGGACTGTAATGATCAGAGAAATATGGAAATGTTGGAGGGGCTTTATAATAGCGGGCGCTAATTAAAATGAAATGGATTTGGGTGGTGGGGAGTAATCCAAGATTACAGTGGTAAGGCTTTTTCTTAAATAGGCCCTGCTATTTGGGAGGGCAGCAGAGCTCCTTGTTACGTGGGATTGTGGCAAGCAGCGTTCACCCTTGCCTTATTATTTCACAAGAGCTTGGAACAGCTAAGACATGAAATATGTGAGTAATTTCAAGGGTAGAGGCTGGCCTGTGTGCTGCTAAACACCTCACCAGGATAGAAATGCTGTAGCCTTGATGTGCCTGGATAATTTCTCTTCTGGAGCTGGGCTCTGGGAAGGATTTGTCCCATTACATGGCATGTTTTGGAGCTTTAAGAGCAGCCTGGTCCTGCTACTACCAGATGCTCCTGCCTGGGCTGTTGGGCTACGAGGTACTGGAAAGGTGCTACTGGGAATGAACTCTTGCAGCTCTGGGACTGGGACCGAAAACAAGATAGCACTGCAGGATCCTGGTTCTGCCCCACTGGCTCCAGGTTTTTGGGCAGGAGCCAGGCACGTTTCTGTTCCTGCTGCTTGGCTTTTCTTCTCTTGTAAGGCTTTATTGGCCTTTTTTTCAGCACTGACCATACCACAGAGCACCAGACTTAGCACACCAAGTGCCTCAGGCACCCATCTCCTTGGGAAATAATGGTTATGAGTTGTTTTGCAGGAGCTTGTCATCATTACAAGAGATTGGGCAATGTGTAACTCAAAAGGCTGCGCTGGTGGGCAGCCCAGCCTTGTGCTGGAGACTGGTGAGCCTTAGGACTCACCTTAGCCAATGTCAATAGAAATGAAACTACTTAAATACACAGTTAAAATATGTTGTTATGTTAGCATGTGGACCTCCATGCAAGATTGTTCTTTAACTGTAGCCATTAAAGGACCCCCATGGAAGGGATATAGGAGGCTGGTAAAAATATTTCCCAGTCTTAACTGCTTGTTTGCTGCCAAATGGATTTGAGGCTGAGGTGAAAGGCACCTGGGCTTGGGATATTTCTATCAACTTTGCACCTCCAAAACCTTGTAGGCAGTAAGCGGGTTAAAATGATGCTGTGTACTTCCTTTCAGGTGATGAAATCCAGCTGCCCTGCCTGCTGGCTTTTCTCTTCTGTGCTGTCATGCAGGGTGCCCAAGCTGTGGTAGCACAGAAGGTTGTTACCAATGGCTAGCACATCGTGATTCGTGTCCTCATGGGCTTTTCCAGATGATCCAGGAACTTAAGTAGTTCATAAAAGGAGCAAGTAGCCAAATGGACCAATAAAAGAAGCTTGTGGAAAGGCCCTGTATACTTTATAAAGAAAGAAAATGGATCCTCTAACACAAGGGTTGTGTCTTGTAAAACTTTGCAGGGCTGCTGGTGCTGTTAAACACTGGGTTTCTGCTCCAGCCGCTTGCTGCAAGCACGCGCAGTGACTATCTAAACTTTCTTTTTGGCCTTAGCTCTTCCAAGTTTGAGGTGAAATCCTGGCCCTGGAGAAGTTACTGGGAGACATGCCATGAATTTCCCAGGGACCTGGAAAGCAATGCTCAGTGCAAGACCTGTGATGACAGCCGTCGAATAAAAGCTGTCTGGCCTTTGTGGAGGGTGTTTTAGGCAAGGTAAAAATACAGCTTTAGATCTTAATGCTCTGTGATGGCAATAACTGCAGCTAGAAGGCCAAAATTTGGCCTGACTGTGGTTCTCGCTGGGAAATGCCTTTGTATGATCCAGGAAAAGTTAAGCTGTTTGAATATGAGCGATGGATGAGTTTGCAGTAGCGGGACGGTGCGTGCACATCCAGTGTTTCTAACCATGGTAACCCCACAAGTGAAATTTCAGCCAAGCACAGAGGGCAAGCACAAGGCTGATCACTGATTTAAATCCCCCTCCCAAGTTGTTTAAAGGGCTTGTTTAAGTGGGCACATGAGCTTGGGTGCCCTGCAAGCTTGAGTGGGTTTTATGCACCATCCATAGCTGCACATCTCCCTGTGTTGCCATGAAGCCTGTAGGATGCGGAGGCACAGCATCCTTGGAGGCTGAACCTCTTCATATTGTTGAATGCACAGGCAAGGAGTTGCAAGAAAACAGAAAACAGGTATCTTGCTACTGATTCAGCATTTTGTGTATCTGCAGCTTTGACCTTGATGCTACCCAACCTGTGAGATTTTGAACTAAATCTCTTTAGTATTCTCCTTGTGCAGTTTGGATTTGTTCTGATGGACTGCAGAGATGTGGTGGTGTTCAAGCAAGGCTTGAATTTCTTAGCTGATAAAAATTTGATATCATTCTTCTATCTTGGCCCCAAAGGGCAAAGCTGCAGAGCTCAGCTAATCTTATGAAATCCGTGTCCTTTTTTGAGCTGACAGTTCCTGAGGATGGTTTTTGCTGCACCCAGACTTTAAAAATGGGTCAAATTCCTGATTTTCAACCTGTAATTAAAAATTGGCTCTAAATCCCGTCCCTCAGCTCCTGAATACTGAAAAGAGACAGATTTTGTACTGTCCCCTCAATAAAATGCATGTTGGTCTCTGGCCTTTTGCTGAGGCAGGGATGGGGTGACCCTGACTGCTGCCAACTCTAAGAGAAGGGTCCAGGTTTTAAAGCAGTGGCAGTACATTTCCCAGTCACTGGAAATCTTTATGGTTAAGGGGTGGGGGGGAAAGGGGGTTACCTTTGGAGATGGCTTGGTCATTGCCAGCTCAGGGAAGCTAGATGTGCTGAGCTCCGCTCCTCATTTGGGATGCTCAGCATCCCTTTGGCTACATGGGAATGTGATGGTTTCTGCTCTCATGGCTAGTGATGCTGTGGGGCTGGATGAAGTGCCATGCTTGTGGCTACTGGGGCCTTTCCTATGAGCTTTCTTCCAGAAGCAGAAACCAGCCTTCACCTTGGAGCTCAGCTGCTGCTCTCACTTTCTCCATGGCCCCCTTTAGAAGGGATCAATGGTTGGGTTTGGCAGGAGCCGTTTTATTTCTTGCTTGCAAATGTAGTAATCTCAGCTGTCTGCAGGGCTGCATGAGGCTCGGTATTAGAGCTGCTTTGATGTCTGCACTGATACATCTTAAGGCAGTGCAGAATGATTTTATACAGTAGCCCCAAGGTGCTTGCACAGGAAAAAAAAAAGCCCTTTAGAAATGTAAATTTTGTTTGAGGACAGATTTTTCTCTCTCAATTCAGGATGAGGCAATGAAAATGTAGCATTTAATTAAAGTTTGTAAGGGTTTGGAAATGAATTGCTATAAACATAAAAGACATAATCAAATGCCTACCTAATCCCCACCTTAAGGGCACATTAAATGCAGAAAGAATATAATGTGTTAGAGACTAGGATTGAAAAGCGATGAGGATTTGGGAGCAGATCTTTTATAGCTGGAGCTTCTAAATTATTTTACTTCAGGCTTAGGGATTTAAACATCTACATGTTATAGATAAACATGAAGCAGCCCAATTCTCAGCCAGCACAGCTGGCATCATTCTACTGAGTCATTTTAGCTACAGATCCATGCAGCATGGCCTTGCGACATGCATTACCGTGTGAGATCTTGTCCTGATGGTGGAAGAGATGGGAATTAGCCCCAGGTTCATCATCAGGTAGAGGACTTCTCTTTCTTGGAAGCTATTTAGAGAAAAGCACCTGATAGATTTCCATTATTGGAAGAGAACAGGGTGAAGAAGGGGACGTGGTGTTGCACAGTGTCAGCAAGGAGTTGGGCTTCCTCTGCTGTGGAGCTGCCTCCTGCCTGCTCCAGCTTCAGTTTCAAAAATGAAATGAATAAAAGTGAAACAACCTTTTATCCTGAAAGCCTCAGACAGCAGGAACCAAATGCTGTTAGCTCTTGGGATCTCCAGAGAAATAAAATCTGGGCATGCTGGAGCTGCCTGGCTCTATCACCATCTCCTCGCTGTTGTCCCTGTATCCCTAGGCATTCTGAAGAGCTGGTTTTCCCCCTGGAACCACCAAGCCCTCTGTATGCCCTCTAGCAACACATTCTCAGCAGGACCACACCATGGTTTTGTTTTGCAGTTAGTGATATTAGGCTTTGTTTGGGTTTGGGTAGGAACCTGCTGCCTTCTGTGGTCTTGCTTGTTTAAGGCATTGTGATTGGTATGGAAATTGCAGCTGCCCCATCCCTGGCAATGTTCAAGGCTGGTTTGGACAGGGCTTGGAGCAAGCTGCTGTAGTGGAAGTTGTCCCTGCTGTGGCAGGGGTTGGAACTGGATGAGTTTTAAGGTCCCTTCCAACCCAAACCATTCTATGATTCATTGACACTGGGAACATTTCTCTTGGTGGAGGAAGAGCAGTGATGTATCGCCAAAGAGCCCAGCTAGACTTGCATCTCACAGTGCTTTGCTGGGATGGTGGCAGCAGAGATTTATGTTCTTTGGGACTGAGGCTTGGAGAGGTGGGATGGGGAAGGGCTGCAGGGAGAGGGCTTGCATGGGCACCAGGGCTGGTGGGATGGTGACAGTGCTTGGAGAAGCAGAGATGGTGGTGGGGGATCACCCTTGGCAGTACCTTCAGCAAACCAGCAAAAGATCAACTCATTCTCTAAATGAAAGTGGAAGAAAAGAGCTTGGGCAAAAGGGAAGTGGATGAAGTACCCAGTGACAGAGCCAAAAGGTGCCCAGCTTAAGAATTAGTCCTGTGTCTTATACTGCAGGGCCCCATGGAAACGGGGAGATCTCTTTCTTTCTGTTGAATCGGGCTCTATGCCAGGTGAAAGAAAACATTTTCCCAACACCAAATGGAAAAAGGCAAGGCAGACGTCTTAAATGAACTGTTAAAGGAATAGAGCCGTGAAAAGAATACGTTTGCTGTGCGCTGGGTTATGCATTTAGCAGATTTTTCACTAGATGTGACCTTTGCAGTTTACCGACAGGGCAGTCTGCTGCAGAAACTCAAGTTGTACCAAAGGCTGAAGGCAAACATTTGGGGTATCATCACTGTTCCTGTGCTTTGCTCAGGAGGAATGGGCAGTATCTCTCTGTCCTCCTTCAGAGTCTTCCTCCATTTCTCCTTTCCCCTCTAGCCCTCTTTCTACAGATTATTGGCAGCCCTGCTCATGCTTTAAAATAGCCCAGGCTAAAAAATGAGATCTGTGTTTCAGCGATTTTTTGCCTACACCCACGTCCTGTATTTATTGCCGTTTAAATCGTCTGTGTTAGCTTGGGATGTGTTTCGTTTGAGCAAGGAGGAAAAAAAACTTGACTCTGTTGCTAACTGTTGCTAAGGGAAAGGAGATATTTATTCATCAGGGCACTTCTTCAGCGCTGCGAGGCTGGTAGCCATGGAGGAGGGGTGTAAGGAAAAGAAATGGTTATGTATTTAAGCCCTTTCTCTTATTGTTGTTGGAGTCTTGCCATATTTACTGATGGTCAGCAGATGTCTTTTTTCTCCCCTTTGAGCGTTATGCATCTTGGATTAGAGGTGCAGCTCAGGTTATGGTGCAGGGCAGCTGGTCCCCAGGGCTTGACGTGAAACCCTGGATCTGCAGGGCTTTAGTGAGTCCCTGGTCCCACAGGCATTATGAGGCTCCTATGTTTTTCCCTCAGCCTCTCCAAAGAGTCTTTCTCGTCCTTGGCTTCAGCATGTCCTTTTAAAAGTCCCCATCAAATCAAAGACACGGTGGGCCAAAAATGATGCACGTGGCTGCGTTCCCTCCCCGAGTTACTGCTGCTGGGGGACGTGCGGCAGTGCCGTTAGCTGGCTGTCACCGAGGCAAGAGGTTTTCCTTTCAGGTGTCATAGCAACGAGAAAATATTGTTTTGTTGGAGATCAGATTGAAAATTAAATTTGTCTCTTTCCTGGTAAAGTGAATTGCTTGCTCATGAAAATTACAAGTCGCTTTGATCGGGTTAGATGCCTCTTGTGAGCACCTCTATGTGTTTCCAAAGTGAATTTCACAAACGCCTCGTGCCACGTTATGTCCCTGCTGAGTTTGAGTGTCCCGTGACCTTGAGCTGTATTTAATGTTAGACTTGGGTTGAAAAACTTCCTTTGTAACGCTTCCTTAGTGCTGGTAATCTGGGGGGGAAAAAACAGGTCTGACGAGTGTCTGGAAGCAAAAGGGATGACTCTTCAGATGTAGCGTTTCTGTTCTTTCTACTAAAAACCACAGACAAGCAGACAGTGATTTGGTGGTTTATGAGGTGCTCTGGTTCTTGCAACACAGCACGAAGGAGGTGAGTCGGGTAAACAGGACAGTTTGCAGTAGTGCTGGGAAGAGAATAGCGTGGATGTCTCTCTGGGGTTCCTTCACACCCAAAGGTACACGCTTCATAAGCCAGGTGTGATTTCTAGGTATTTGGTGTCCCCAGGCATCTTTCTGCATCTGCAGCATCATTTGTACCAGTTCAGTGCCCCTGTGTGAGAGACCACCTTGGATTGCTCTGAACCAGGTTAGCTTCCTTCAGCAAGGTCACACCATCCTCAGCCTGCAGGTTGGGAGACTGAGGAGTATGTGCCATCACTGGGGCCGCAATGATGGACAGGGTTCTCCACAGCTGCACGTGGGAGCTCAACCAAGTCCTGTCTGTTTCCGTTTTGGCTTATAATATAGTAGCAATAGCAGATTTGCTACAGCCAAACTGGTTCTCTCTTGAGTTTACCTGTAATTAAGATACCTTATGGATAAGGAAAAGACTTTTTGGTTGAAGGTAAAGTGAAAAATGTTTTCTTGGAAAGCATTTAAAAATCACAAGCATTCCTCAGCAGAAGTGAACACCCCTGTTTCCAACGTTTTTGTTTCTTTCCTGAGACATTTGTTAGCGTGGATAATCTGTGGATGTAACCAACCTTTTTGGCTGTATGAACAACTGGCCCTGGAGCACAATATAAAGAGGGCTGCATGAGTCTGTGGTGCTTTGATTGGAAATGACCTCCAAAACTTGGTGACAAATGGAGGCCAGGAGCTTCCTCCAGATTATGTGGAGTGCACAAAGTCTAGCTGTGGGTGAGAGGGGCCGTCACATCGGCCAGTGTCCCTTGAGCTGCTATGTAGACAGGCATTGGCCTGGGATCCCAGATGCAGGAGGAGAGGGAAAAGCAACCTAGAAAATAACCAGGTCCACATTTCTGAAGTGACTTGTGGGCTTTTAATCTTCTCAGTTTTCCAGGTGCCCAGGTTTTGGTTCAGAAGTGTGTAATTAGCTTCTATTTTTATTCTTCTCCTTGGTTTCCTTGCAAGGGACTGGGTTCCTGGGGACACAGAGCAGCTCTGCAGGAAATGCTGCTTTCCCCCACGCCCACCCAGGGAAACCTTGGGCCCTGCATCTCATGTGCATGTCACAGTGTCTCCGAGAAAAGAGGGCAGAAGAAAAGGGCTTGTT
>JBCJKH010042610.1:0-12942 GCA_039877255.1 Loriculus beryllinus
TTGTTCCAACAGTTCCATGTCCTTTTTATGTTGAGGACACCAGAACTGCACACAATACTTCAGGTGAGGTCTCACGACCATGTGATGAGCAACCTATAAATTTAAAGGTGAAGACGTACTGACTGATCGGTATTTCTCTCTCCTCTGTTTCCTGCTAAGTGATTTTATACACTCCCACCACATGTTTACTTTGCATCTGAATCTAGTAATTCTGCTCAAAAAAGCAAATATCACAATGCAAATGTCTTTGATATTGTTTCCAAGGTATTGTTTACATAAGGAAGAACCCCTAATGCAGTTCAGGGTTAACCCAGACTCTCAGTTTGTCCTTGCTCACTGAGTAACTGAAAGGAGTTGGTGGTAATATCAATAGTAACGCAGAACAGCTCTGTTGCACAAGTACTCCTTTGTGCCAGCTGTATGCACTTGTTCTACCATAGGTATGTTTTTGTATGCACTTTTTTTTATTTGTCTTTTTGCTATTGATAACTGGTACTGTTACTAAAAGTAAGACAGCAAAATCACCTTTGAGGAACTGGGTCAGCTGGAAAGCTCTAGATGAAGGGACTTCCTTCATACGTCTTACCCATTTTTCTGTGCTCTAATAGCACTCGCTTGGCTTTTTAGCATGGCCTGTGCAGATGGTTTTTGCAGAAAAATGGATCACCACCACCACAGATTGAAGGGATTCAGAGTACAGGACAAATTAACTTGTTTTATCCTACGTGCTGTTTATAAAACCCCTTGCTTACTAGGAAGACTTTGGCGAATCCCTACATAAGGAGAGCCCATTAGGTTCTCAAATTACCTGGGTAAGCTGTCTGTTTTCATGGGTAACCTTCCATCATATTAGAGGTACTGATTGGAGAATTAATCCGTCACACATGCAGAGATGAATAATGTCTACAAGGTCAGAATGTAAATAAACAGTGTTTATTTGCCTTTTTTCCATCAACCCATTCATCCCTCCTTCTTATATATTAATTAAGTAACAGATGTATTATCAAAGAGGAAAACCACACTGAAGTTTCCAATGGCAGTGGCATTCTTGTACTCTGAAACACCTTCATGATCAACAGTCTTCAAACTACCACAAAAAGCTGCATCATTCTAGGGTTCTAATGAGTTGATGTTTGTTCATACATTTCTAATGTTACACACAGTATAACTCCAGTTACTATAATGTCATACCATGGGAAAAGACAAATCTGTTTCTAAAGACCTGGAAACAGATTTCCCTGCATGTGTCTCACAAGAACTATGTAAATTAAATTAATAATATTCATGTTGATACTAGGTGAAACAAAATGTATTTTACTACATTCAAGAGTCAGAGATTTAACTTTTGTTGCAGAAGTTCTCTTATTACCTAAAGTGCAGGTGTCACTGATGAGAGCTTTAACAAGGCTAGTAAATGAGAAGTGCAAGGTGTATTCTGTACTGAGTTTTGCTCAGCAGAGAGGTTTGACATCTCTGCTGATGTCAGCTGCCACAGTAGACCCTTATCATTTGTACAGAAAAACAACACCTCATTACAAAGGGTATAATTTTTTCCATTCTCTTTTAATCTCACCAGTCTCACCACACACAGTCTAACTGAATGGCACTTTGTTCAAAATGTGCTGGTTTGGGATCATATGTCAATGCGACTAGAACAAAGCTGAAACTAGCAGCTAAAATATTTTGATACATAATCTGCAAGGAACCGTAAAACCTGTGAAAGGACTTTTTGAACAGTATTGTAAGAATGGCTTCTGCCTCTTTTACAGAGAATGAAAAAATATTGATCTAATATCATATATGAGTCAAATATATGAATTTTTGTATTTTTGGAATATGGATTTGTTCAAAACAGTGGCTTTTCTTTATATTGCTTGGTATAAACAATAGTTATGTGTTTCAGAATGTTATACATTGAGAGCATTTCCTCTTGAGCTGTTTAGGGTTAACACTAACAAAGATTATTGCAGTTCTTTAGGGCATTTTGACAAGTTTGCAGGGTTCTCACCCTGCAAAAAGACAATAACAAGCTACCTCTAATGGTATTCCTTAAAATCCTGTCTTGCTCAGGATATTCAGGGTAAGGTCCTCTCTTGGAAGACCCGTTTCTTTGCAGAAGTTCTGTGAATACTCTTCTGCATGTCCCATATGAAGATCCATGGTACAAGTATTGCACTGTGAAACTAGTACTTTCAGAGAGCAACTCAGGTTATTAAGATTAAGGGATGGAAATAAGTATTTTTCCATTTTAAGGGAAGAGAGTGTTAAATGGAAATTCAGCTGCTAGAGCCTCTCAAATAGGAACCTCTACTTAGGAAAATTGATAAATTCATTTTGATCACTTCTGATTTAATTGTGAAGAGGTGAGGCAATCTGCAAATCAGGAACTTTAGAGCTGTGGCCACCAGTCATGGAGCAGTAGAATATGTGTTCATGCATTCTGTTGAGCAAACATTGTTGAGGTAGACTCAGAGCAAAGGAGGAGGATAGGATAGGGGGATAGGACAGGAACATCATGACTAACGATGACGGCTAAATGAAAAGATGAGGTGTACTTCCCAGTCTGTGTATGAATACAATGTAAACAGAGAGTTATATTTTCCTTCATAATGGATGACAGGTTTCAGTGGTTCCAGCTGAAGCTTTGAACAAAGGAAATAGCTGGTTTTTGAGCTGGAAGTATCTTCAGTATCATGATGTCCTGCTTGAGTATTCCCTCACACGCATACTCTGCTGGGCTGATCCCATTTCCACTTCTAGTCTTCTTCTCCTTAAGTAGTACTAGGGCAGTTAAGGCAATTACAAAAGCAGAATAATTTATATTCTCTCCTAAACTGAGACCATTTGCAACATAAGAGTTCCAGACCTTCCCTCATTTGTCCTTGCTGTTCGCTTATAGACAAATGAAAGCTTTCCAACACCTCACCATATGTATCTGCGCACTGTGGAGTTGCAACAAAGGTTAAAGGGTATGAGAGGGATAGAAGAAAAGCAGATAGCTGAAGAAGAGAGTTTAGCAGAGTGAAGTTAACGAAGACAGCTAAACTGAGGCAAGGTGTACATAGTAAATGCTCAAGACAAAACAGAGAGATATAAATATCTCTCAGGCTGTTTTCCTGTTGCTGTCCCTGAATCCGGAGAGCAGCACAGGATGGTTTCACCCATCCACAGAAACCTCCCTTCCAGCTACTCCATTAATCACTTACTGATGTGAAGCACAGAGTGTGTGAAGCACAGAGTGAGAGGGGTGCTCTCGTTAGCATGCAGCCATTCTTCAATTCCTAATGCCAGTCACACACATTAATCTGAACAAGCAGCACTCTAAACCTCAAGTAAAAAAGCATGAATCAGGAAAAAGAAACAAAGGAAAGATTTCTGAGGATGGTGGAAGAAGGTAGTAAGAGAGGTATTGCTTGCAGAAAAGACATAAGGCAAGCAGAAACCCCAATTTTCTCTGCCAGATGGGGTAATCTATTAAAACATTTTCTTCCAAAGTCATGGTCAGAATGTGTCAGGATGTGAGTCTGCATTTTTTCATCAAATTTGGGCTTTTCTTAAACATTCAGTAAGTACTAAGAGCGCTTTATTTGCAGGACACTGTCTTTTCATATATATGTTTCTGAATCTTGCAGGTACCTACAACTGCGAAGTAAGGAGGCTTCCTGTGCTATAGGGAGAAGACCAATTACTTTGCATCACTAAGAGATGTGAAAAGAACTAGTTGTGGCAGCTTAAGAGGTACAAAGGTCTTGCACTGTTCCACAAATCAATTCTCATTGTCTTAATATCATCTGCATTAAAACTTGTACAACAACTGTGTTGTATATGATACGGATGACTGTGTCCTGTTGCAGTTGATCTCTCTGCTGTTAAAGACTGCAACAACAGGTTTTCATCTCAGAAAAAAATTATTAAAAAAAAATTAAATATTAAATGGCCATTTTATTCTTCGACCAAGCATTGTAAAATATATTGAATCTGAAGTATTTCTTCTGCACATAAATTTCTTCATGTTCAAGTCACCAGGAAGATATAATTTTTCCTGCATTTGGCTGTTAACTGTCTGATATAGCTGATTGACTGAGTTGAACTAGGTGCCTCATACAGTCTGTAAATATCTGTGCTTTTTCCTTCTATTAGTGAGATTTGTATGCTACTAACATATGTACCTGTAAGTTGAAACATGCTGAAGAAGTCTGAGTGACTAGAGGTAGTTAATTTCTTTTTTCTTTTTTTTCAGTTAAAACAAAATAATAATAATAAAAAAATTGCTTTTTCTCAGAGCCTGAATTTTCTTTTCACTGTGGCCTTTTGATAACATTTTGGCAGTATAAAGTGGCTTTGTGTGGTATTCAATTTGATTATGTCTACTTCAAAGACAAGCACCACTCTGCTTGAATGTGAATGAGAATCATACCCAATGCATGTGTATAGCTTGAATTTTGAACTTATAGATGAATGTGGTGAGAAGCACCAAGTTCCAGATGATTGTGCTTCAATGATTTCATATTTTCTCTTAATGTTTTATTACCTCTGTCTCTGAACTACAGGCACTGGTCATCCATCAATATTTCACCAAGCAGTGATGTTAAAACACAAAATAAAAAAATATTGGATCTGTCACAAAGACATTTCACAAGAAGTTGGACACAAAGTCCTGAAAAGAAAGCTCATAATTTCCTTGTAATTATTATGAAAAATTGTTATGAAACATACTTAAGGTACAGTTGAGTCCAAGGGAATTTCAGCTTTTGTTGCAGATATTTCATGCATCCCATTAGGAATGCAATTTTACTTATGGTTTCTTGCCCCTTGAGTTTAGTTTCATGATCATAACTTACTGGTATGTTAGCAGAAATTCGATTTTTTTATTCTTTCTATTACTGTGTTAATAAAAGACTAATTAATTCATCAACAGATAAATATTCTAATTTATTTCAGAGGGATTTATGGGTTCACAATTAGATAGTGTATTCCCTTTTCTAAATTCTAACAAGCTCCAAAACTGACCAAAATTAGGGTGGTTGGGTTTGAGGTTTTTGCAGCGGCTAATGAGAGATTCATGGTCCAGGACACAAAAATAGCAATAAAGTGGGATTTGTGTTTACATGCCTCAGTGTGGCTATATTCATGTTTACAATTCAGCAAACTTTAGAAAATACTTCTCTCCTGACCCTGATACAACACATTGGCATCTTTAGACTGAAATGTGCATTCCTGAGCCTGCAGGTGATTCTGACTGCAGAAGATCACATATTCACAACTACCCAGTAAAACCTGAGAACTGGCAAAATGAAGGATAAAATATAACTTCAGAAGAATATTCAAAGGAAGCCACTTTAAAGTCAAAATCCTCAAACTATATTTAAGTTTTGAAGTGAGGCAATTCACCTCAAATAGGAGCAAATAAAAGATACTTTAAAAGCATAGGATTAAAAACTAGACATAAAAGAACAATGATACCCTCTTTTCAAGTAATAGAACAAACTATATTATGAGCAGCATTTTGAAGTGTACATCAAACTGATTTTCTCCTCTTTATCCTTTTTAATCTCCACCAGATGCATTTTCTTTAAATTCAAGTTTTACATTCCTAGCTGTAACTTGTCTGAACACACAGAAAAAGCATCAAGAGACATTAGTGGCATTCTTTTTCTTTCTCTGTCACTATTTTTTACAGCTGCTGAAGGCTTATCTTCTTAAGTCTCAGTTTTATAGACTTGGTTTGCTTTATTTTCATTCACGTTTCAGGTTCCAAACAATTCCATGCCATTCTTCTGTGGAACGTTTGCAGTGAAAAAGATGCATACACAGAGATACATATAGACAGATATGTATATATGTATATAAATGTGTGCCTATACATGTATGTATGTATGTATTATATAAATGACCCCAAAGAATATCTGGTATGGTTGTAACTGGTATGGTAGAAAAAAGCTTCACAATGATATTTTAAAGTATATAGAACATATCGTTATTGGGATCTCAGAATGAAAACGCTGCAGGAGGGAAGAAGGGCTTTCATTAAGACACACCAATATGCAGTAGAACTTTTTCTCAGTTAATTCCTCAGGGTCATTATTTTATCAGGAATGATGAAATAGTTTCCTTTCCCATATACATTAGGATATTTTGCTTTCTTAAGAAATTTTCAGTAACGAGTTTCTCCTTTCTTCTTTCCCTCTCATCCCTTCCATTTCGATTAGTTGTGGATCAGGATGGATATGCCATTTTCACTGTTTCTTTCAATTAGAACTGCATGTATGTAAATCAAACTGATGTGTTACTAGGTTGATTTTTTCCTGTACAGGGAATAGCCAGGACTAACATCCTTCAGTAGTTGAGCCACTTGAGCAGTTTTCATTCATTAAGGCAGCATGATATATTTTTATGGTGTTTAACAGAATCTGCACAATTTCAGCAAGTCTGACTGCTGACCTAGTGCTGTAAACATCTGGCATATTCTATATTCCAAAAGACAGCAGAAATTTTACCTCTATTTTATGTTTTTCCTGCAGGTAACAAACTTGGCTGTTTGTCATTTATTGTAGACCTGTTCATGTGGGTGGACAAGAATAATCGCATTTTTAAACATTATCAAATTCACAAAACATAAAAAGCTCAGTGCACATAATACTGGAAATAACTCTCAGTGAGGAAACTCTAGGAAAAATGGTGCAAAATAAATCCCTCATACATTTGATTAATCAACTCTATTCCCCTTTTCCCCTCATCTTTCAAATTCATGGGCAAATGACATTTGCCTTTCCCCAGAATGCACCTCTCCATTAAACCAGGGGGTTTGCCTGGGGCCATACCTATATATCTGATCCATGCATAATGAAGCATGAAGCTGCCAATTGTAGAGAGCGTCTGCTGTGTCAGAGACTGATAGGCATTTCATTTGCTGAACTCCCAAGGGCCCTCACACATCTCAGGTTTCATGTAGTATTTATTTTAGGCACTCACATTTCTCATCTGTGAACTTCACACCATATGTAGAATGAGTAACACAAGCTCTGCATGAAAAAGCTCTCCAGGTAGTTTTAAATGTAACTCAGTGGAGTGGGGACATTGTGGGCTTGAAAAATAGGCTTGCATGGGAAATGAAGGAATATTAAGTTTTGCCCATACAACAGCTGTCTGAGTCTTTCACTGAATAAGAATGGCCTTATTCTAATAAGATCACTGCTCCACACTTCTACTGCATAAATTGTTTTGTAGCATGCACTGTGCAGATTTACATTTTTCACAAATTATTGCTACCTTGATGTACTCTCTACAAGGAAATGCTCATGTGCTGTTTGTAAAGTGCAGTCTTGTTAGGTTTGTGTCTTACAGTCAGGCTGAGCTGATGGATAGCAAGCCCATATGCTGTGCATCTTTAAAATCTGAATGCTGAATAACAATCTTGAAAGGATTGGTTTAGTTCTCAAGATCTGACCATACAGAATTAGTGAGATAATTGTATGTCTCTTTTTTTTTTTTTTTTGCTATTAGGGATCTGAAAAACATTTCACATGCAATGCTCTCTTTTAGCATTACCATCAGAGAAAATAGTAAAAAGGAAGAGGGATAAAAGAAATGTCTATTCTCCATTAATATCTCTCCCAAAAAGGTGTTTTTAAGCATAACAAAACCTTTGACATTTGCTTCTCTGTTTGCAGGTGATTATGACAGCTTCGTGAAAAATCTTTACATGTAAGCATTCGTAGGGGACATACTGCTAAGACTTGCAGCCGTATGATGTCTTGCAGCCGTATGATGTGGACTAGACAGTAAAACTGACATTCAGAAAATAGATCTGTTTGACTGCTTGGGAATTAAGCTCGTTTCTGAGAGGAGATAAATAACATGCTCCTGATCACAAGCACTTAAACATGTGCGTAGTGTGAGCATTTCACTATTTCACTGCCTCCATTGCCAGACTACTCTTGCATAATTAAATACCTTTGTAGGTGCAGGCTGTGATGAAGGATCAGACTCTCTGCTAGTTCAAAGGGCCTTTAACGGAGCAATGCCAATTTAAAACAGAAGCTTGATGCCCAGCACTTCCATCTTCATCTAACAGTCTGGTTTCATGGGTGCTCAGTGTCCAAATTTCCTTTGTGGATTAAATTTCTCATATTTGGCCCTTGTTCAAGGAAATTTTAGGGATTTTACCGTTAAAAAAAAAAAAAAATCCTTAAAGCCTTTTTCTGTGGGTTTTATGTCTTGTACTACTCATAATAGGCAATGCTGTGAATGAGACACTTCACTACTATTAAGCTAATGAAATACAAAGTGTAAGTGCTTTCATTATGCCAGCAGCAATTCTTTCTTACATTTCATTGCAATACTTATTCCATAGTATATTGTACAGTAGGAAGCTCTATTGAAATTTTTTTCTTGTTATTAACTTTGAGCTGTAAAAAGACATTGCAGAATCCTGCTCCATGTATATATAATTTTGAAAACATGCTGAATGAATAGAGTTGCCTGCGTGGAATGAGGGTACTACAATAATGAATGCAATCATGTTGTGAGAAGCTTTTTATACCGTTCAGACTCACACGAGAGTGCAGCAAGATTTGTTTGTCAAGTAGCATTTTGGCATTCTCTGGCTTTCAAATTCCCAATCACAACTTTATCATAATGTAGAGGGGTTTATTTCTAACACATTATTTGTGGGCATATACATAGATATGCTGAACGGTTTTAAAACTAAGTACAGTTCATTAGCACGGCTGAAATCAAGTAGATGTTATTGACAGAAGAATAATTGCGCAATGGTGAATACAGTTCCTTTTGCTACACCTCTTGCAGCAAGGCTGCAAGCTGTTTTTAAACTGGTTTATTATTATAAATGCATGTGCAGGTGCCCTGGTTAGTGTGCATACATCATGTATGCATGAAGACATGTACTGCATATGTGTTTGTGCATAATTGGCCCGTAGCCATGTACCCTTTTTTCTTTTATTGCTATGTTCTCATGCGTAAGGCATGAGAAGGAAGGACGCAGACATCTCCTGATTCATGTGTCATCTACGACGCAGCTGACTGCATTGCAGGTCTTCTCCTGCTGCCAGTCGAATTGAACCATGATGAGGAGGGACCACCCTCTAATGGAGAAAAATAGTATTTCGGCTTCGAGCCTGATTTGAATATTGGCTTTCAGCTTTGCCTTTGTAGCATGGCTGCAGCATGACGCAGTGAAGCTGAGACCACACAGTACCTCAGCACAGAAGGGGAAATTTACAGACAGCTGGCCCCAAAACGTGTCAGATGCTTTTCTATTCAGATTGCTCCCATTACTTTAATCCTGTGGCATAGAACCTCATCTCTGAGTTTAGCTTTTAGTCAGTTTGTATTTTGTACATGTCAACAAGCATTTTAGACATGTAAATCCTAGTGGCATAAATGGACATTTCCCCCTTGAATCTCACCAAGAAAAGCAGTGCTCTTAGTAGACAGAATTCATAGTCAGGCAGTGGTAGTACTTTCTGTGAGCGGTCTATTTATTCTTGAAGCCTGCATGCATTTCAGATTAGTTTTGCAGATGAAAAGAAAGACAATTTATCCTTCTTGAAAGCTGGCTTAAGCATCAGGCATGTAAAAGCTCTAGCTCCACAAAGACATATCCTCAAATGCAACAAATATTTTCCTCACCAGTTCCAAATATGTTTGTTAGTTGGTAAGGATTTTTTTCAGTTGATACATAAATTTAGAAATATCTGTTCATGATGTTCAAGGGTCTATATAACAAAAAATACCCAATTTCTCTGTCAAAGAAACCACATGAATAGCACACTGTATGTGCATATAACCTCTTGAATTTTCATGGCTATTAGGTGTCCCTTTAATAAGCACTGCAAATGCTTCTCAGCCAATAGAACTAGTTTGCGTATTTGATACTGAAAGACTCAAGTCTGTAAACATAAGCTTATATGCATTTTTTTTTTAGTTTAGGTTAACCTTGAAAAGGTATAAATTATGTTTTCCAGCCAGTGGGTAATTCAAAATTCACCCCCTGCAAAAGTTTTCAGAGCTGTTGCAATGAAAGATAATATTCAAATGAAAATATTGAAAGTATGTTTATCCAATTTGTAAGAAGTAATTATATTTTTGTCTCTCTAAAATCCCCCCAATTGCTTCAAAAAATAAAGACTCTCATCCTAAACTGCTGTGTGCTACTGCTACACATTATTGACAGCAGACCTTGACAGAAAATACATTTTCCAGTATTTTTTAATTTTAAATGATACTTATCAGAAAATACATGCAATTATGTATACACACATACACATATATGCATACATGCACACATATATATAAACAGACATATGTGATTTGTTTTGGGGTTTTGGTGAGCTGGTTACAAGGGATATGATACCAGTATACAGTAAACAGGATTGTTTTCACACTCCCCTGTGCAGGAAGCATGCACTTGATGTCAAATAAAGCAGCAAACAATGGCATTTCCTCTTTCTGGCCACTTCTTTGTCCAGGTGGTGTTTGTGTATAATATTCTTTGCAGTCAGAGTGTTGTATGTGTTGCAGGTGGGAGGAGGGACTTTGGGGTGAAAGTCTTGCCCTGCATGTAGAGGAAAAGCCAGCTGCAATCTGGCTCAGGATTTCTACTTTCTGTGCTTAAGTCTGTGAAATGCTCTGGGATGATGAAACATAGTATGTAAACATAAGATACTGAAATTCACATCTAAATGTCTAAAATATGTTGAAGAAATTGAGAGGAGAATACAAATAACAGAGAAGAAGGGAGAACAATCTGAGCAATACATTTTCACAAATCAAGAGTTGTAATGAGTAGTATATAAAACTTGAATCATTCAGCTGAGTCAATCTCTGAGATGTTGCTTACTTTTTTTTTCCTTCCATTGACTTATAAGGTTGATAAAAATGGTCACTTTACAGAAATGAGATTGCAGAATTTACCAACTCCGTCCCATGCAACTTTGCACTTCAGCAGCTACTTTTCTGTTTAATGACTTGCATGGCTTTTGTCCAGAACTCCACATCGTGTGGATGGAGGTGCCAATACCTGTGCTAAACCGCTAATATGTATTCAGGTTGTAGTACACTGGTTTATAGTGTTCTGCAGTCAGCCTTGCTACTGTCACTGCTTTGTCTAAAAACTACTCTGGTTTTTATATAATAGAGCTAGCGTTGTTGAGGTATTGGACTTTTGGATTATGTTCCCCATTTTGCCAGAGAAGCAAAGAGAGTTGTGCAATGCGCTCATAGGATGCTGTAAATGAATGACCAAAAAGAAGTAAGAGGTTGAAATTTTACATTATGAAAGTCTTCCTCAAATTTGAGAGATGTATCAAAAAGACATTGACCATTGGGATTTAAGATTGTGTCTGTCTCAGTTAGATTTATGTGCACCCTAAACCTAAGCTGGCTTTCTAAGGTTCCATCTGTAATTAAAATTAAAAAAAAAAAATTACATCCTGGGAGTAATCCCCTATGAATCTTAGGCACCTGATACTTCAATTGGAATAATCAGTCCTTTGAAATCATGTGTCTCCTCCTTGACCACAGGGGGAGCATGAATAATAAATTTGTCTTAAATATCTAATTTTCAGGTTTCTAAAGTATGATGAACCCCATGTTACACAACTAAATTAGCATTTAGATCCAAATTAGCCACAGAGAAGACTAGGTACCAAACAGAGCCATTGAGGAATACCATTCTGATACTTTAATGTAGGGGCTATAAACTTAATTTTTTATATCTTTATGCAGGTTTGAAACAGTACTAACAAAATATCTACTCAGAGAGCTATTGTGTCTCTTCACAGATCTGTCGTAGGAACTGGCTTTGAGATGTTATAGTTAAAGACTTTGTAGAAACACAAATGAAGGATTCATTGGGTGATAGCTTGCTGTTGACTGTACATTCCATGTCTTAATTTCTTGGTCAATTCCCTTCTTCTGTAAAGCAGTTTTGAATTGAAATGATGGGAAGTTGCTACAAAGAGACAAAAAGAGAGAAAGATTAAAAAAAAGGTAGAACAGGGAGAGAAAGGAAGGAAATTTTGCTATGAAAGCACCAATCAGCTATGAAAATTTTTCCAGGGCTTATTAGCGAAGGTTCAACTCCTAGTTAGCCCTAGATTCCCTGACACAGCATTAGTAATTCACCCTTTCTTATCACAACAGAAGAAGCTTTCAAATCTACCCCATGCACTGAAAGCAAGGAGAAAACTTCAGCCACAGCTCTGCTGCAGGCTGTCCTTTGCAAATGCTCTGTACCACAAATCTCTTCTTTTCACACCAGTGGGAGAACATGTAGCTGGACCTTGCTGCTCACCAAGAGCTTGTGTTTATCTTCATTTCTTTACTGAACAAAGGCTGTTATTGCTCAGCCATAATGAACTTATGGAAGAACAGTTCCAGCTTTATCCAGCCGTTCACAGGATGCTTATACACAAGCTTACATACGTAAATGCACCTAAACCATTATGATATGCAAATCATAACTGTTTCAATTCACTTTTACATTTAGAGTTGCTCCTTCTCTTTTCCAGCCATGAAAATCTTAACCACAAATTTAATTTGAAATACTCAGCTTTTCAGCAATATATATGAAACAATGGTGAATTATTGGCAAATATTGTAGAAAACAGCCTATTTTCTGCTTTATACAAGTACTTAGATGGAGGTATTAATCACACAGGCCCCAGAGACAACTGTTCTAGCTCTATCACCAAAAGAAAAAAAAGACTTGAATGTGATGTGCTGGTCAATAATGCAATAATAGGCTTTTCTCCATGCAACACAATAATACATCAATATACATGCAAAGCAGTGTTAGTAACCCAGAAACTCTTACACTGTTTCTAAAGTATGGGCCTATTTTTCATGTGTTATCACCCAGGATAGTTGTGGGAATAAAAGGTCAAAAAAACTTTCCTTTTTTATTACTGTACTACAATG
>JBCJKH010042612.1:0-17669 GCA_039877255.1 Loriculus beryllinus
AGGGATGGGGCAGACACAGCTTCTCTGGGCACCCTGTGCCAGCGCCTCAGCACCCTCACAGGGAAGAGCTTCTGCCTTACTTTTCAAAGTGCAAGAGGAGGGTTACAGCCGCTGTTAGTGCTCATCGCAAAGAATTGCCAGTGAAGGTATTTGTTGCCCTGTTACATACTCAGAGTGTATCCAAAGGTTATATTTACAGCAGAGTGCTTTTTTCTTACAGTAATTGTTTCTCAGATGTTATTTCTTAGTTGCACAATGCCAAAAAGTTCAGTAATTATTTTGATGTCTTTGAGCATAACTAACAGTAACATGATAGTGGAGACTTGATTGCTCCGACAGTGAGAGCCGTGTAGGATTAAATGTATACAAACGTCATCCTAAACTCATCTGTCATCTGGAGTTAACAGTTTAAATTTGGGGGATATTTAACATAAAATGGATGTCATTTATTACTAGTTTATTTCTAATGCTATTTTTATATTACTTGTATAGTAATCTGTTAACTGTATTTTTCTATTAAAGTTGCATGTATAGAAAACACATTCATTGGCTGGGAGAACTGTCCAAGTAATCATTTTACTTCTGTGCCAATGTGGTTCTTATTTTTTGCAAAACACAAAAGAGAGAGGTAAGATGAGGGATCCAGAAACTTAGGATTTGCCTGGTCAGAGGGCTGTTAACTTCATTCAGATTCAGAATTCATTGGTGCCATTTTGTTCTGGACAAGAATATGTTAGGTGGCAGAGCAAGCATGTTCATTGTGTTTGAATTCACATTTGCTTTGCTGCTGACAGGATTGCTTGGAAAGATTTTTGTCATTATTACTTATTAAAATTGCTCATGGCAAAGAACTTTTCAAAGCTCTATACTGTTCAAATACATTAAAATGTATTTGATTTTCTAAGAGTGATAAAGGAGTGATTGGAAGCATTCATATAATACAAGAGACATGAGCAGTTCAAGTGCTTCTGTTAAGCACAAAGGTGGTTAACTGGAGCTTTTAAAATCTAAATTAAACAGGGGAAGCCAACATAATTAAAGCAGAGAATTGCATGATACAAGTGACAAGCAGCGAAGAGACAGCAGGGCAGCAGTTCATAGAGAATGAATGCAAAGCTATATATGTATGTTGATGTTGACTGATGTTGCGGAAGTTAGAAAGAGTCAAAACAAAGGTGTAGAGAAATACGTAGGGATGACTTAAAAGTGATTTATAAATGAAGAGCTTTCTAACAGGCACTGAGCATTCACCACAAAGGACAGAGCCACACAGAATTAGTGTGAAAAGTGTTTTTCTTGAACACTTTTGCCGTCAACAGTAACCAGCACACAACACTTCTGCATTAGCGTTAAATATGTGACACTCTGTCTAGGTAAAAGAAACTGAGGCATGTTGTCCTCCTGACTGTCACCCGTGATCCTACACAGTCATAACTACTCTGACATTGTTCTGAGATCTTAGAGAAATGCCATAACTTTTAAACTCTTGAGAAGCAGCCATGCAAAATATATGCTTCAGCTTTAAAAAAAGCCATTCATCCACATGACTTGTACCAAAGACCGAATTCTACAGCTGAGATTATGTATGGTTGTAAAAAAGTGCAGAATAAACATAACAAAATGTTTTTCAGATGATGCTTTTAAAGATGATGATCAACCTTGTTATATTTTCCATTCAAACATGCATAAGAAGAGTTAAACAGTTCACAAACAGCCATAAGCATTGAAAATAGAGCTTTTGACTTAAACCAAAATTATTACATAGCTTTTTCCACACTCACCAAGATGAGAAGCCTGGACTGCGTGTGTTTTGTAACCGTCATGGGCTTAAGCCGCTCACTTTTAGCCTGTACGTTTGTACCCCATCCTTTCCAGCTCACCAAGCATGCTGGTGCAACTTATGTGTTAGCAGCAGCAGCAAACTTGTTTATATTAAACTTTCCCAAGTTGTGTGGAAGTTAGTTATGATCCATTTAGTCAACTTCTATGGCAAGAAGCAGCTACCATTTGGCATACACTCTTCCACCGGGTGGCTTCTCATGGCCCTGATTTCTCCTGGGCTTAAGTTTATGTTCTATTTTATACTATAAGATTAAATTGAGCTCCTTAAATGGTTTTGATGAGAAATTACATGCACTTACTGCTTTATTTGTTGTATGTCATGTTTAAGTGAAACCCAGTACACAAACTTGGCTCTATAAAAGCAACTCATAGGAAATAATAAAGATAGCACTTACCTTAAAATAAAATAAGCTCTCTCAATAGTAATTTGCTTTTCCTCTTTTTGCCATTATTGCAGATAAGGACAATGCTAAAAAGACCTAGTGTCTGCTACAGCTGCAACAAAGCCTCCAGTACTACCCCAACCATAGTACCACACACAGGTAGGATATATCAAGCTGCTGATTTCATTACGAACTCTGAAGCTGTGACAAGGACCAGCATTAAATAGCCCAGATGGCTGTTCACATGCAATGCTTGAGCCAGTAACATTTTGAACTAGTAAACTTGTTCTAGTAGGATATATCTCTCATTCTAACTTTCTAATGAAGCCCTAAGAGCATATATTAGAATAGCATGATTTTAAAGAAACTTCTTTTATCTTTCAATTGTTCTTCTTTCCCTATTTCTGTCATATTTACCTCTGAATTCCCTGCTGTGTCTCTTGTGATAGCTTGCAAATGTTACTAGATTTCATTAAACTTGCATTAGCTAAAATGATTACTTGATTAAATCTTACTGTTTTCTTCATAAAACTGATTTGAGCAATAATCAAAGCTGTGGCAGGTGAAATCTTTGATCTAAATGAAGGGTTTCAGAGTAAAATTGAGAAGATAGATTGATTGTATCAAGCAAACCACCCAGCCACAGCCATCTGACTCTTGGCTTGCATTATCCTTGTGAGGAACCTGTGTCTCATCTTATTTTAAGACAGCAGCAAAGATGCTCTCTTCTCTTGGGTACTTGGGGGTTGCATACTGCTTCTGATCCTGAGCAGGAAGGAGATGTGATGTAGCAGCATAGTGTGTGCCTTACTTATGGGAATGGAGGATCAATTCAAGCAGAGGATGTACATAAATTTGAGTCTCTAATCATCCTAAGCATTGCTGGTCTTCTGACTAAGCTGTAGCTGTCTACAACCAAGGATTTTTCCAAGGTGGGTGCTTGAATCCATGAAAACCAGTTGTAGATGCAAATCTCCTTTTCTTAGACCAGTGCTGTGATTTCTGAAGTGAGTTATATTTTTTGCACTGTATAAAGAGCAGGTAAGGCAGAGGATTGAACAGCTGTCAGAGGAAATTATTTTTTTCTTCTTCAGGAAAGGTAGTTAAACAGGAGTGTGTGTATACACAGCTTATGTGTTTACATCCCGTCTACTGTGCAACAGACACATACAGTCTATAGTGTTCCTGTTGAGTAAGAAGCTCTCAAGACTCTTGAGTCATGATTGTTATTGCTGTGAAATCTAAAACTAGTGGAAGAGTTGAGGAAAGCAGTTGCTTCCCCCCTAGTTGTGCTAGAAAGCAACACAGACAAAGCAACAAAGACAAGACAGACTTCTTGATGTTTGTCTGGGCTGCCTTTGTCTTTTGTATTAAGTTGAGAATCAACTGGTTTGATGTTTAGCAAACTGTTTTCAACCAAGGTGTCCTGCATGTGTATGGGATGTAATGTGTCTCCAGCAAGTCAACTTTAAGATATGCTTTCTGTGAGGAGAAAAAAACAACTGGGAAGTTGGGTCTTTTGCAGCCTCCTGGAAGGTTAGAAACAGCCTCAGCAGATGCCTTGAGTGGAAGCAGTCTTAAAACTGAGGGTCTGTAGTGAAAGCTTGTAAATGCAGATGCAGGGGCTTTGCTGTGCACAGGCTTTGACTAAAATGTGTTAATGTGAGGTGGCAGGAGCAGTTCTGTGGGATGATGGGGAGTGCCTGTTTGTTGCTTATAGCAGTTGTTAGACATGCTGATAGAAACTCTTCTACATTACTTGGAAGTAAAGACATGGTTTGTAGTTCTTCTTTCCAGGAACTTTAATGTCCTTGGCCAGGTATTGGAGTTAGAGTTGTAGCAGCTTTCTGGAAGCAGTGGATCTGGGTCTTTTTTTGGTTTGGTAAACCACTCCAGTTCATTAATATGATACTTTAAGTCCATGTTCCTCTGAAATCATTATCCACACATTCTGTAACATTGTATTAATGAGTATTTCCATCCTCTGCTTAAAACAAAACTATTCTCTGTAACAAAGTCTCTCCTGTCCAAGGAGTTACCTTCATATTTCATGCTACTTTTTATTGAACTGCTTTCTCTTTGCCCAGCTCCCTGGAAACAAAAATATTTGACATCAGTGTTTGGGACAGGCAGTGGTACCATATGAGTGTCCTGTTTGTAAATATGTGTGTATTTACTTACTACTTGTTTATTTGTATACATGTGTGTTCACTTACCAAATGTGTAGGCCTGTTTGGTGTAGCATTTGAGAATCTGCTAATATTTCTTTTAAGTATTTGTACACTATCTTTGAAGTAAATACCTCTTTTGAAGTGGTAAATATGCTTTGGTGGTAGGTATTTAGCTGGGGCTAAGGCTTGTGCTGAGAGATGCTCATGGACAGAAGAAAGGCATGAGTACATGGACTTGAAGCACTTAATTTTTTATGTTGCCATAAATGAGGGCATTTGGGTTTGAAATAGGAGGAATGTCATAAAGTGGGGGGAGATTTGTAACTGGAGTAACTTTTGAAAGCTGGGTGAGTACTACCAGGTGGAAATGAGTGTGGGAGAGTGGTTTCCTTTAGCTGAGGCAGCAGCTGGTGTGAGTGGAGGAACACTATAGAGGGAAGGAGCCTTTTAACAAAGAAAAGCCTGCAAGCAGGAAGAGCATCTCCCAAAGCAATGCAGTGATGGCCCTGGAGGTCTCAGGCAGCACTATTGTTCATGTCTAGAAGTCCCTTTCTCTTGTTTTGCCAACTCCTGGCTGAGAAAATGCCCTGCAGAGCTCAGTAAAAAGCTTTGGAAGTTACCTCATCTGACAACAAAGTCTCTCTTATCTTTAGATGTGTCACTTACTCGTCTTTGGCTTCGGGAGAAAATCAGAGGGATGAGCTTCTCCATGAGAGTTACTGTTTTTAAACAGTTCTCTGGGTTACAATATGTTTCCTTCAGAGCCTGTCAAACATCTCATTTTCATCCCAGAGATGGTCCGTTGTGCTACGTGCTTTTGCTGGAGTCTGTTTGGAAAACCCCTGGAGAGGTCTCATCATGCCCCTTCCATAATGAAGAAATCGAGACCACCCTGGCCACATCTGCAGCGAGCTCCCTGCGCAGAAAAAAGACCCTAAAATGGGTTATTTCGTGCATCTTTCTCTAGTTAATCTTCCGCCATAGGGTGGCAATGGTGAGCTGACCAAGGGATTCACTTCTGCTGCAGTCCAAGCGGTGCTAGGGCTGTTTTGTAGTGATTCCTGCAGAGTGCAGCTTCTGCCCACACAACCCCTCCACAGCTTGCATGGAAACTTCAGAAAATAGACTGAATATTTGTGGAACCATAGAAATAAGTTTGTTTTTTCATGACATATTATCACACCGCTCTCTAATCCTTCACACAAGCCCCCATCTTGGCTCTTCAGTGAGATCAAGTGAAACATAGGTAATTTTTCACTTACAGGGATGGATGGGTGGCACAGAAAACAATTCTTTCATTTGAAATGAAGGGGGAAATCTGCACAAATGGTGAATTCTACAACGTTTACAAGGGGCAGTGCTGTCCCCTTTGGGCAGAGTGAAGAGTGGATGAAGACCTGCTGGTTTAAAAAAGAGGACATAGAGGGGTGATTTTAAGCTTTTTTTCAAGCATTTACATGACCTCTGAGCATTCAGTGCTGTATTCTTAACAAAACAGCTAGAGTTTAACATAAATGCAAAAGCACTCTGCCTGATAGGGATGATTTTTAAATACCTCTTCTCAAAACTGAATTAGCGCCACTTCTAACATGACAAATGAGTTTTGTGAACTGTATCTTCAGTTGATTTAGAAAGAAATTAAGTGAACGCCATGTGCAATGCACAGAGCTTCCAGATGTGTGTGCTGGTTTGCTGTTAATTCAGTTCTTGTGTGCCCAAGTTAAAATGATTTGAACTCTGAGAACTTCTCCCCCAACATTCCATTCAAGGGCTGAGCACAGCTCAGGGCTCCTCTCTGTACAAACCTATGAAGCCATGCAGACCTTTATTGGCTGTGAAGAGCCAAAGGTCTAATTTTAACTGATTGTGATAGTAATGATGGTAAATATCAAGGATACAAATAGCTCTGAAACAAACTGAGGCCCTGAATTATTTGCCCGGGGCTGAAAACTGAGCAAATGGCAGTGATAGACTGAGGGTGAGCATCGTTTTGGGAAGGTGTTTTCTGAAACAGAGGTCTTTGTTTGATGGGCAAGTAGCTGTCTGGTCCGGCATGCAGTACAAGGAAAATGCATGTAAAATGAAATAAATATGTATTTTATGCATTGAAAAATTAAAAACCTGATATAGTCTGAGATTTTCCTGTGTGGTAACCCACAAACCAGTGGGGCTGCACTCACTATTGCCTTAAATCCTTCACAAATTTTAAAGGAATTACAATTTTAAAGCCCGATGTCTTTCCCTTACTGCTTTCCTCTTTCTGTTAGGGAGAAACATGAACTGTCTCTTGCTGTCATGTGAAGAGGTGTTTGCCCGATTGAAATCCCTATGGACAATGCTCACTTGGGAGTGTGGATGTGGATTTGGGGCCTGCCCCTGTCCTGCAGCACCTTGTGGGGATGTTGCCTGTTTTGGGGCAAGACAATACTGAAAGACTGAGGGTTAGTGAACCAAATGGATGAGTTAAAAGGTAAGGAAGATGATGGGATGGAGGAAGGCATCAATGAGGACTGATGACATGGCTCAAGCTGGCAGTGGAGCATGGAGTGAAGCTGAGTGATTGAAAGGCAAAGTGATTGATCTGTGTTGTATGGCAGAAAGACAATCAAAAAGCTATATTTGGAACTCTTAGAATCCTTTGTTGAAAAGCTGGTTGTGATGATTTAGCTGTGGATGTGACATGAATTAGCTATTTAATGATTATTTAGACTTTCACATTGGACATGCTTTCTTTTAGCTAGGGATTTAACTTTAAAAAGCAGTTTCAACTAAGAGAATAAAAAAAGACAGTGATTAATAGGGCATCTCTAACAAAACAAAGCTCTGGGAGCCTCAAAGATGCTGGTGGTGCCATGCAGAAAGGCCTTGGTAGTGTCAAAGAAGGAGGATGTAATGTGAAAGTGAGAAAGAAGACAGGAAATGATGGCTTGCCTACAGCTTGTCAATGATTAAAATAGACATGAAATCCTTTGAATCCTTTTTATTTTTGCTTTCTATGGAACTCAAGGCAAGAGTCTTTGCAGCTTCGTCAAAAGCTGGACATTGACAGAGTCTGAACTTGTAGTACTGCTGTGTGCGGTGGACTGCACACTTGAGGTAAAGCAGCAGCTTGGGGTCCTATGGGCTGTATCTCTTCCGTTCCCAGTTGGCACCCTGGTTTGCATTTTTCCCCTGTAATTTCAAAGTCAAACTATAAATAGGAGTTGAGAACTGTGGGGATGTAGTGATTGATATGGGGTTTGTTTGCTGTTCTCACCCGCTCGCATTATAAAGGAGGTCTAACCTTAAATTAAGAGCTCATGATGGAGCACTTTGTCAGCCCCTGCCATGCCCTTAATCTGTTTCCAGTGCATTGGCTCCATCCTCTGCCGTGACAAATGTCATTGATTTCAGTGGGGCTGGTCAAGCCTTTTGTACTGAGCTTTCAAATTCTACCATGAACACAAATATAGCCTCAAAATACACTTTTTTATTTCAAAATGACTCCTTGGAATCCCTAAATATTTACTTTCATTTTTACTTTTGCTCAGGAGACATAACATCTTTTATCTTTTGGAGCATATAGTAAGAGCTACACCTTGATATAGGTCCTGCTTTAAAATGAAGCATGAAAAAAGCAATAAAAAGTTTCTAAACCTGATAAAAATATGATTTATAGTCAGGACCCAGTTATGAATCCCATCAACACTTACTGTAGTTATACTTGCACATTGCTATGCTGTTGAAAGCAAGGTTGGTAAAGGAATTAATATGGGTACTTTCACAAGTTGCAACTAGCTTGAAAAATACCAGTGTTGTTAGTAGAAGTAGTAAAAGAATAGTGATGATGTTAATAGTTATAAGGATATCTGTCATTCAAAACTAAGTATAGTTAACTGTGTTTTGGGACCTGGAATGTGTAGAACAACATATAACATTTTGATAGGGTAGTAGCAGCTGCAGAAGTCAAAGCAGTAGAGGCAGAGGGAATACCTCAGCTTGTGGTGGCAATCTGCTTCACAGCTGATAACACTCCAGTGATTCCACTTCAGCCTTTGGTTTATGTCCTTTAACTTCAAACTGTCTGTTTGGCTATGAGCTTTATTTTAGGTGTTACCTTGTCCTAAAAGCATCCTAAACTCCCAATTTAACCTTTGTAAGTTGTTTGTAAGTTTTTGTGTAGTGGGTATAAAGAGCATCCAAAGGAAAGCCAGGAGCTTCTCAGTGCTATGCTCTGATTTTTAACTCTGTGTCACTGAACTGATCTTTATTAACAGCTCTCAACATGTTATTCCCTGGGCAGGTGATCTATATCACTCTGTCTTTGGCTTGAGAGATTACACCCCACTTCTGAAAAACACACCTATTATTAAATGCTTTTTAATTGTTACTGCTGTTTTCAAGATACTAAAATGACTGTGGGCATCCAGGCAAGTATAAACCCACAAACTCAGGGCAGCAATACCTGGTGTATCATGTTAGCTATGTACTCTTGTTTACTTAATCTTCTCAACGATATATTTTTTTCCAATTCCAAGCAGTTGTTGGGTAGTTTCTACTTGCCAAATCCTCACACAGATGTAATTCTGCCCCTGCCATGCTCAACAAACAAGCTGTCATATGGAAATCTCTTGTATTTTCTTCCTAAACCTGCTCTGGGCTGATACTTGTATTTTTTAGAGGAGTAGCTGTACAAGTCTGCTAATAAAACCTTTTTTCTGCTGTATCAAAAGCTCATGCCATGTAGGCATGTCTCCTGGCTGTTGCTGTAACCCACTCCCATCACTCATGCACGTTAGCTTCCCTGTGGCAGTGACACTGAAGCTTTGGGTTTTGTGGCCAAGTGTGCAAAAGGGGACGTTAAAAACCCCACCAGGGTACCTCTGATGTTGCCTTTGTGGGTGTGTGTTGTGTTAGAGGCCTTTATTGCATGGCTGCAAAATGTTTCTCAAGTGCACTAGAATCAGCATTTTAGTTACTTGAGTTTAATCTCTTCTTTTGAGCTATTTCACTTTATGCATACCATTCTGAGGCTGATGCCTGCCTGGCAGTAGCATGTGGCCAGTTGTACTTGCACAGCAGTTTCTACATATAACAGTGGTACAGTGTAAGATGCTGATGGGCACCAGTGAACTTGCAGCCCCTCAGGGTGAAAAAAATCCTCTCTTTCCTCTGCTTTGTGCTCTGAGAAGGAGTTTGACTTGCTCTGCCACACAGTTTTGAGGCTTGGGCTGAATTCTCATCCCTGGGGAAGGGTTTAAAGCCTCCATGAGGTTGTGAGCATCTCGCCCTGAGTGGCTGAACTGGAACAAAACTTAATTTCTTGGCTGAGTCTGCAGGAGTCGGGGATTGTTGGCCTCTGCAATGGGATCCCTGGCCAGGGCTGGCCCTGATCACCAGTGGCTCCTGTGTTTGCTTACATGCAGGAGGGAATATGCTTTTGAGAACTGCAGTAAAATACTGCTAAAGGTATATTTGTGACAACTTGGGATCTCTGTTCAGTACCTGCTTCTTCCTGGGTATTAGTTAATGCTTACTGGAGGGGATTTCTCTTCTGTGACCAGGCAGCTGGTGATAGCACCTCCTAACCTGACCCTTGTAGGTCAGCAGGGCAAGGGCACATATTGTAATCACAAGATGCCTGAGGGGGCTGCTGGGTGTACCATCTCTGTGTTCCCTGACTATGTTGCTGGTGGCAGAAGGATGGGATGGGGCGCCCTATGTGCCCGGTTGTGCTGGCTTGGGCTGGGATAGGCTTTGATCTCAGTGCTAGGCAAAGCCTTGTGTAGATTTATTCTCATTCAGGGAAATGTGCAAGTCTTGGCTACAAAACTAGGAGCACAAATGCTTGTGAGAGGGAAAATGAAGTGTTAGTGCACAGCCTTGCACCACAACTGTGCCTCCAGATTGAGCTGATTTATGGATACACTGCCTCAGCCTCCTGTTCCCCACAGATTTTCCTATGCTCCATGAAAACATGCACCTGGTTCCTATTGTCTGAGTTAGGTGGGGCGAAGTCTGCCCTAAATAATACTGTGGAGGAAAGTTTCAGTTGTGATGTGTTGTGATGACTTTTGCCATACTAACAACATTAAAAATTGGTTATTGCAATAAAGTTTGCTTTAGATTTTCTTGCTTTTATTGGCTATTGTATTCAGTTGATTTACTGAAGTGGAGTTCCTGAATATAGAGTTTTAATGTTCCTGATTTGCCAACCTTGCAAAAATACTTCAGCAGGTATCTTGATGCCTGAGAGCTTCACAAATGCAGGAAACCACACTCTCATTTCGTGGTGAAGACACTGGAGATGTTGAGTAAACTAATGATATCTGTAGCACAGGTTCACATGCAGATGTCTTGCAAGCTGTTCCTCACCAGTTTCTGTAAATCCAGTGCTTTCTGCTATGCTGGTCCAGAGACCTGAGCATGGACTCTTCACATGGCGGAATTGATTGCATCAATTTTCTTGTAAATGTTTTTCCTTGTGAATCTATTCTTTGCACCAATCTAGTGCTGATTCTGTTATAAATGTGTTTGCTTTTAGAGAAAACCTTTTCAGTGTTCTAGGTAGACAACAACATTTCTTGTGGATCCTGGGCCTGGTCTGGTACAAACTGATTGTATAGGCAAAAACTATGTGTATTTGTTGCCATCTTCATGATTTGTGCTCTCCAGTCTTTGTTGTCTCTGGATCATGGCAAATGGCTTTCAAGTTGTATTTGAATGTCTGACTACACTGGAACTGAAGCAAAATGCATTCAGCTAGGAATACTCATAATAATGATGTCAAAACATTTGGAAGTTTCTTTCCACATTTTTTTTCCATAGTCTTGTTTATAGCTTACTTTGTTATACAGCTATGCTTCATCTGAATGGCTTAACCATTGGCTTTGGAGATGCACCTGCCCAGTTTCTTGGTGTTTTGTTGAGTTGAATCATGATGCTCATGGTCACTGTGCACACAAATGTCCCTTTAGATCTTTCATCTTGGTGAGTACAGAACTTGGATTTAATGCGGAAAAACACATCTCCATCAAATAGAGTTACTGTTCTGGCCAGAAAATGCAGTTGTATTTCAGATTTAAGCCCAAGCAGTTGTGTATTAATAATTCTCTTCCTCACAGCAGTAACCAGCAGCAACTACAGGGATCGAGCTTTACATCTAATCCAATTTCAGAAGAACTGGTTAGCAATGGAAGCGAATGGCTGGCTGGTACTTGCATAGAGTCCAAGTTCAATTGTACCTTTGCCTTTCACTGAGCAGATTTACAAACAAGATCTGGCATCCAAACAGGCCTGTGCTAGACTGGAATTATTCATGTGCAGTCACATAAGTAAACAAATAAGGAATCTGGAGACTTTTTGGATTATTGAGTTTTTCTTTTCATTTGGTATCTGCCTTTTCAACTTGGAGTCACCCAGGATGGTCTTGAAATGAAGCTTTTTAGGCTCAAAAGCTCATTTATTTGTTTCCAAGATAAATTATAACCTTATAATAACCTAATGGGATTTAATGAACCCAGAACAGTCTCAGTAAAGGGGAACTGTTCATTAGTTTGGCCATATCTAAGCAAACAAGTCCTCTACTTTGCTATCCTGTTGATGCCCCTGCAGAGTCAAGTTGTAATGGTACTGATGGCTCAGTTCCGCTCTTCAGTGAAATATTATTATCTTGAATCCCTTGAATTACTTTTGATGTTTCAAAGTCCCAAAAGGGACTAATCAAAAGGTGTGCGAGTGCTTAAATGGGACCTAATGCCTTTGCAAGGGTGACATGAGGTGAAGAGGGGAAGCGGCAGCGCATGGACTGTGCCAGCAGAGCTGCAGAGTAGAGAAAATGCTCCAAATATCAGCTGTGTAAGTTGAAATTGCCTCAAGGCAGCTTAATCTTATTTGAGAGGAATTGGCATGGTACATAAACCAAGCAGAAATGGGCCTTGGCAGCAGTGAGGAGCAGCAGCGTCTCTGGGACAAGCTGTTCCCAACAGTTTATCGCTCATGTGAGCTCACGCTCACTGCGTTGCTGACCTGGGGAATGTGGCTTCTGGTTTGAGCTCAGCCTGATATTGCCCTCAGCAGGGTAATCCTGAGCTTTGTTCAACACTGAACTGGGCTTTCAGGGAAAATCCTTGATGGCTGCTTCCTGCCTGGGCTTTGGGTGCCAGCGAGGCTGTAGCAGTGCCGCTGGGGTGGTGGAAGCAGGCAGCAACAACCTTAGAGCTGGAAGAGTGAAGAAAAGAGTCTAATGAAAGTAATACTTTTTCTCAAATACAAGTGATTCTTTGCTTTTCGTCTCAAATACAGGTTATTCTTGCTTTTTGTCTCTATTTTCACTCCCCTAGGATCAGGATGGGGCAGGCAGGTTTTGCAGTGGTCTGCGCATCCTGATATTCACATCAACTTGGGCGGTTTGGTGCCTCAGGACTCAGTTCTGCTTTGTGATTGCTTCATGCTGGGATATTGCAGTGGGTTTATTTGGGGGAGAATTAAAAGCTTTTTTGTTGTTCTTCTGGATGGGTTTTGGCACTGAGAAAACCTGTAGCTCTTGCAAAATGTTCAGCATCCCTGAACTTAAACACTATCGTAACATCAGACCTCACTGGATTTTGGCTTGAGGCTTGCACCCGGAAGTATTAAAATGCTTGTGTTAGACAGGAATGTTACCCTTAATATAAATTTCCATATAAAACCCTCGACTTGTCCTTTCTCCATATATTCCCCCTGCTTGTCTCACTCTTATTTCTTTTCATTGCTGGTTCTGCTTGGCAAACACCACCATGGTCCCTAGAAGAGGGAGCTTCTGCAGGGATATGGCACACATATATATATATTTGTGACATATATACAAATGTAGTTTTTAGGCTTCCTATGGGCTCTCTAGGGCTTTTTGCCCCCTTGTGAAGGAAATATGTGAGCAGTGAGATGAGGCTTTGGGTTAGGGAATAACGTAGAGGGGATCTCTATAGACTTCTCCCAGTGTCTGGGTGGCCACTGCTGTGGCTTTTCCCCCTGTGATGGAGCACCCTGTCCCTGCCTGGTCTCCCCTGCACCCTCCCAGTCCCACTATGACAGGCAAGGATGGCATTTACACCTTCAAAACCTCCTCAGCGCTGTCCTGGCGAAGGGCTGTGTGGTTGTTGGCTCCAGCCTCAGCGCTTCAGGGCATGATTTCAACCATGTCTATGGAGACCAATTTTCAACATCAAAACAAACCAGCGTAAGTGGAATTTATATTACCTTTTAAAAACACAAGTCAACAGAGCTGAGGGCTCTGCTTCGAGGAAGCCTCTTGGGTTTGTTCAGGGAATTACTACAAATATTTTACATCCTTTTTGAGACTCCAGGCAACCTCAGGAAGCATCTGCTGAGGACAGCTGTTGAAATAGCCTAGGTTGCATAGCTGAGCAGGGGGATTTGGGAGCCTGTGGTGTGAGAAAGCACCCCACTGTTACCACATATCCTCCAGTGCTTGAAAGCACTATCTCATTTTCAGAGTCAGACTCATTTTTCTAAACATCTAGATAGTATTTCCATCCAGCACAGTGGTTTCAGCTTGGGTGATGGTGGTTGAGAGCAAGCTGGGCAAAAGCCTTGACCCCAAGTGCTTGATTGTGCAAATTTGGGTAAGCCCAAAGGCGAAGAAATATGTGACCATCCAGAGAAGGAAAACACCCCTGCCGCACTGTCACGGCAGTGGAAGGGTTGGATTCAGATAGAAAAGGCTGCAGGCAAATGTGTTGGGATGTTGCTCAAAGCCTATTGAAGAAGCAAATTAAAGATGGGTGACAGTGGGCCCAGGGTATTCCAGCCCCCTCCAAAATGTGCCTTGAGCACTCGATGCTCAGACTGAATATCTTGGGAACTCAATAAAAGAGTTAAATAGAGTTTAAAACCAGAATCTGGAAGTGATACCTGTGTGGTGTTTTTTCCCTAAGCTGGCTAGAGCTGAATGCCATCTCCCACAGTAGAGGAAGAGAAAGGCACACCAAGCTACTGGACTTAATGTTGACAATAGCCCAGTTTAGGGATTTTGGCCTAGGTACAGGCATCAAATGATGTCAAGGTGAATAATGACTTAGCTGCTGAATTGGATAGGAGAAAGCTGTGCCAAAAAGCTGCCAGCTTGGACACCTGTTGTGGTTATGTTTGTACCTCATAGGCAGGTGGATTTAAGCAGGATGTTGGTACTGGCTGGATCTTTGTTTCTTTACATATCAGCACTGCAGGTATGTATCATATATCTGTAATGTGTATGTGTGCGTGGTCTTCCAGGAGAGCTTTAATTTCAACCTTGATGGCCATGATGTGAATGAAGCTTTTCTTTACACTTGTTTGCAAGCAGCCTTTATGCAAAGCATGCGTTGAAGCTTCATAAATGTCACTGTGGCCTCTCAATTTCTGCACACTCCACAAATGGGGGGGGGGGAAGGGGAAGAGATTCTTAAACTGAGTGAGGACATGTATTCCTGAGGAACATCTGCTTGTGGTGAAGCTGAGCAGTTTTCTACCTGTATGGTGGGAATTTTAATACCAGTGGTGCCTCTGATGTATATCAAAGGGAAAAAAGGGTTGTTGGAGAGGGGAGAGCTTCCAGACGGAAGTGGGAAGCTGAACCAGAGCCAGTTTGCCTAGACACAGAGTTGGTTCTCAAAATGTGATGCTTTTGCAAGGGTTTCACTGTGGTTTCAGTCTGTTTCCCAGCACTAGTGGGGACAGTGATGCACAGGCCTGGCTTACAATAGGACAAGAGCATGTCAGCTTGATCTGCTCCATACTTGCAGAGAACAGAGGAATTTGTGGCCTTTTGTGATACATTAAAAGAAATTACTGCTTGATTGTCCATGAAATTTTAGCACTCTACTGGAGATATTCACTGTATAATTTGTGTCTTCCCTCTTCAGCAAAGGCAGAAATCTTCTGACCCCGTTGAAGTTTCATGTTACTGTTTTGATCCTTGTGATTTGTTTTTTAGTACAAAATCACTGGCCTTGCAGCATGTTGCTTCATGTTTTCCACTGCCTTCCAACCTCTGCCAGTGCTCAAAGCTCTCGTGAAGAGAAACAGCCCTACTCAGTATTGGGAGTAGTCTTTAGGCTGTCCCTGCATTGTAGAATTGACTGGAACCTGGTTCACTGAGGAAGAGAAAGCAGCAAACACAAACTTCAGCCACAGACTTATATCACTTCAAGGGTCAATTGATGTCAAATAGGTGTGCCCAGAAATGGCTTTCCTAGAAGCACCACTATTAGCAATGATCTGGTTCCTTCCCCCAGGCACTGCCTTTAAACTGGGCAGAAATTAAGTTTTCTTCCCTTGAAGTTGGTTTCTGTTGTGAGCATTTGCTGCTCAGGTTGCTTTAATGGCTTTATGGCCACCTCTGAGCTGGGTGTGATGGTTGGTCCCCATGGGCTGAATACACCAACCTCACAAGAACATTACTAATGCAAATGATGGATGTAGTATCAAAATGTTTCCCCTGTGCCTACAGGTGTCACAGGAAGAGCTGCTGCTCAGGACAGCCACACATTTCATGCATCTGAATTCATGCTGTTCTTTTTCAGGCTGATCTGAGCTTTGTCATCCCCAACATCCTGCCCTAAGAAGGGGTTGAGGAAATGGGACCCAAACTACATGCTGTGCTTAAGATGTAGTGGATTTGTATGACTGTGTAAATGTTCAGCTTCATTCCCTGCCACATCCCAGTTATTCCTGATCCTGGAATAGCTTTCTGGAGCTGTGGTTTCCTTTGAATGGTCTGTCATGACTTTGACACTGTTCTGAGAGGTGGTGGTCAATCCAGAGGCTTTTGCTGTTCAAATAAAGCTGGGATAACTTCCCCTCTATGTTCATTACTTTGCATTTATCCACTTTGGTTTTACTTGTCACTTTTTGCTCAATATTCAGAGCATATAAAGGCAGAGGATGCTCATCTTTACCTGAACAACTGGATACCATTAGTGAAATCTGCTGTTCCCCCTCTTCTATCCACTTCTTACTTGGAGGCAGGTCCTTTGGTATGTTGCTTGTAAGAACAGCTCTGGCACAGTGGTATTGCCAAATTCCTCTTCCAGGAACATGATAGAAAGCTTCATTTCATTTTCCTGCCATGGCATTAACATTTTTGCCTGTTTCCCTTATGTGTGGGTCACTCCTTGGCCTCACCAGCCTCCAGGGAGGTTGCTTCTGCTGTGATTGGAGGAGGTTTGATTTGCTGGTCCAGGCATTTGCAAGTCGCTCCTTTGGCCTCCCTTGTTTGCTTTTACGTGTGACCTTCCAGATCTCAGGAACATTTCTATTTTCCTCATTCGTATACAACCTCAGCTTCTCCGAGGATGACTTATTGATTTTAATAATGCCTTTTACCCTGCTGTTTTGGTATGTTGGCTTACTCCAAGCTTCCAAAATCTGTTTGTTTTCCTAGTTTCCATGCCGCCTGAAAGAATTCCGCTCTTTTGACTTCCCACTTGGGTGTTTGTTGTATATATTCTGTATAGGAAACATTCCTATATATTGCACATAGATACTCCAGAAACACTCCAAGTGCAAGAAGAAAATGTGACCCTCAAGAGGAGGCAGTCGCAGGTTCAGATGTCTCTGGAGTGGCATCGGCAGGGTTTAGACCTTGAGGTGCCTCTGTGGCTTTTCATGGTTGTGCTTTCAGAGTTGAACAGTATAAATATGTTACTTTTGTCACCCCAGCTGGCAGGCTGCTTAATGTGAGAGCCTCTCTGTATGCTTGTGTGAGTGTATGGGTATGGAACATGCTTTTGCATAATGAGCTTATAGACCAGAACTGCAGAGGCTTTAGGGGGTATCTTTTGGGGTGGGATGGGGAGAAAACAAATAGCTATTTCATTAAAGCTGTGCAATGAGTGCATCTGAGTGTGTGTTTGCAGGGCAGGAGCTGCTGAAGTCTTTGAGAGCTGCACCTTTCATTGACAAAGATCTGATCTGAAGCATGTTAGGAGCTATGCTTCCCCTGTTTAGATGCATACATATTGTATGGTTACATAGAAATGTCAGAAATATGAAAATTAAAAATATTAATTATCCAGAAGTATTTCTGGGAAGAAGCAGAGATGCAGAGTACAGAGGTAGCTTCTGGGGCTGCTGGGATCCTGGATCAGAAGTGAAATAATCTCTCTCAAGCAAGAGCAGAAACAGTACACACTGGGACTGTGTGACTGGTTACAAACCAAACCTGGATCTGCTTGAGTGAGTCCAGAGGAGGCCATGGAGCTGCTGCGAGGGCTGGAGCAGCTCTGCTCTGGAGCCAGGCTGAGAGAGCTGGGCT
>JBCJKH010042614.1:0-33843 GCA_039877255.1 Loriculus beryllinus
CATCATGTCTTTGCCTCCATGCTGAAAGCCTCATGCTAGGATCATTTTAAATGGCTGCACATGTTTTTACGTCTGTCATGTTTGATTTATATAATTTAGATGTAGCTACAACTAACATTCTCTGTATTTCTCTTTCACACAGTGGTACACTGACAAAGACCATTCCATCTCCGGTCAAGCACATAAGCATATTTATACCCACATGAGCCATTTCATAAAGCAGTGTTTCTCACTGCCCTAGCACCAGCAAGTGATGGTACTTCCCTAGAATACTCTCTAGCTAATGTACACTGAGCCAGTATGAATTGAGATAAGGATCAGCTCTTGGGATACCTGTGTACACAACGAAATCCTAATCTTTATAATGATGGATTGCTTTTGTCACACAGCTACTGCATTTTTATTGATTATGTTTAATCAGGTCTTATCACCAGAATGTAGGTATGTTGCTGACTTCTGGAAAGCACGGTACCTGCTTGAATCAGTACCTTCTGCTGTTTCAGCGTAAAACAGAAACAGTCCAGTTTCTATAGTAGGGTATTGAATGATGAAAATGTCACAGAGGAGCCAACATTGAGATCAGTTGAAGAACATATATAATAATGTTTCCCACAAAAAAGAAAATTAACCCTGTGATCATTTCTGTGAAAGTACTGATAAAATTTTAACCAGATTTTGCAGAAATTACCTACTGTTTGATCAATTATTATTTTAGAAATAGTATCAGGAATACTGCAATGCTAATATGCATTAATATGTTAATATTCTCTATTCAGAATGAAACAGTTTGAAGAAAAATACTGACTTGTTTACTGCGGTTCCTTAAGTAAATAATCTCTTGTACAAGTGTAGAAGTCTTGCAAGGAAGGTATGTAAGCAGCTTTCACCAAAGTTTTTGAATGACACCTATTCAAACCAGTGGCACTGGATTTCTTTGTTTCCTATCATAGTACTGTGAGATTTGCTTACTTTATATAGTCAAAAAGGCTGCTACTGTGGAAATCTGCACTGGTAAACTCTTAATCTGGGAACTCTAGGACCCCACCATTGTTTCTGTATGGGACAGAAAGTCTGTTGTGTTTTTGGTTTGGTTTTTTTTTTTTCAAGTTTCCCATTTACTGATGATAGGATACATTCCTTCCACTCAAAATATAAAACATTACAATGAAGAGTAGCAGTCACTTCAAGCAAAGGCTGGACTTTCATGTAACTAACTCTCACATGAACATGCTGCTTAGCAAACCTTCTTTTCTTTGTAGCTTCTCAGTAAACATCTGCTTTATCTTTAGCATTCCAGGTAGACTTCTCTGGCTGAAGATTAGTTTTCTTAGTTTCACGTAGGTAGAAAAGATACAACCCACATGTACTACAAACTGTGCTGCTTTTAAATAAAGAGATACTAGGTTATGAATAGGGAGTGTAGTCTGTATCATTGAAAATGCTGCTCAAGAAATGAACTCTTAGAATTTAAAAAAAATCCCTGTTAATTTTGAGAGAATAACAGTGAAACTTCTGCTTTTGTTTAATAGTATCATGTAATGGAGGGTGACATGATTATCTGACATTAAATTTCTTGTTACTAGATGCCAGCATGCAATCAAGTATGTATCTTGGGTTATTAGGGACACTAGGTTTGGATGTAAAAGTACACAGATAAATGTAAATGCGCACAGATAAAGCACAAGGGAGGTGGGGAAGAATGTCGAGACAGTTCATGCAGCTTGTCCTTAAATGAGAAAAAGAAGAGGTTCATAAACAAACCAAAATCTCCTTGACTTTCAAATAAAGAAGCTTTTTTGGAAAAACAAACTGGAGATGGGAATTACAAATGTAATCTTGGGCTCACAGTACTAGTCATTCTAATGCAGACTGGCATCACTGTTAAAGCAAGCTCTAGAGGTAGGGATGAAGGGTGTCAGTTGTCTCCAAGAGGTTATAGTAACCTCATCTCTGATTCTTTTAACTGAAGGGAAAGAAACATAGATCAGTATGAAGACAGATCACAGCAATGCAGACAGGCTATAAAAAAGATGATCATTATGAACTTCTGGATCGCTTGTGAAGCAAGGGGCAAATAGTGTCATATAGACCAAAACCAGTATTTCTGTAATCCAACAACTACATTAACTAGGCTCTCATACTTAAATGTATTTGCTTACTGTAACCTCTGTCAACTACACACAGCAAGCCAGCACTGTTGGCTTGTTTCATGTTTCAGTGAGATTCCACTGAGCAGGACTGTGTTCTACAGTGAAGCATATTCAAGTGTCAGGTAGACATTTAAAATACTGTACCATATTATATAGTTTTCCTGGGATTTGCAGTGTGAAAATAAAATTGAAAATTAGTTAGGATAAATATTTATTTTCACATAACATGTCTTGTGAAAAACACAACAGTCTATTCACATGTACACATAAACTTTTGTTATAAATTACATCCAAGAAATTGAGTAATTTTGACCAGGAATATTAAATTAGAAGTAAATATAGCACTACATTTGCTTTATATTGTGTGTGATTTCAGAATGTTAAGATCAACATTGGAATAGCATTTAAATTCACACAAGAACAGAGTGCTTTAAAATAAAACCACTCTGAAATACTGAACAGAAATACAGAATGCCATTGAATACACTGATTTCTTAATATTCTAAGAGTTGGTCAAGTGAAGCTAATACATTTTGATTGTATACGTTATCTGTAACAAAGTCAGCAACATATTAAAACACCACCAGGCTGCTCTCGGGACAAACCAGTATTGAACTTCTATACTAATCTTAAAACAATTGGAATCTTACAATTTATCAAGTACACAAAACAAAGCATTTTAGCTTAATGCATCAGCTTTTTTTTTTTCCTAAATTTACAAATACAAACATTGAATAAAATGTAAATCCTTCTTTTTATACTTTTTTTTTTTCTCCATAAAAATGGCTTTTAATGGGCTTTGATAATGCAAAGTCAAATTTAGAACAGCAACCCTATTAGTTTGCAGCAAAATGCAGTTATCATTTATGGCTACAGTAGTAAAACATCACACACTCTCACACACAGAAACATTAGAAAGAATAATTAAAATGTGATGCATCTGAAATGTTGTTTGCATGAGATCTATGGAAAGATTATCATATTTTAGAAAGCTGGGGAATGCTAGATTCCTGTAGATGAATTGTTACAAAGATTACAAGACTAATTCTTAGTGGTAGGATTCAAAATAATAGCATAATAACGAGAGTTATCTTTCATTTAATAATTTAAAAACTTACTTTAAAAAAATTTAAAAATCAGTGGATTCTAAATTACTCAATAAAACTGGTTCTCCACATCTCTATGAATTCAATACCTGATCTCATAGTCCTTGTTTTACACAAAAGAATGGCATGAAGGATCAGGCAGTAACAAAATCCACTATGAAAAATGTCTTTGCAATGGCTTTAAAGCCGCATTTTACTTTGTAAAGTTGTTTTTATCTTTTAATCAATGTACTTGATGATGGAATAGTGAAGAACTGTAACAAAATCAATATCAGCATACTTATTTAAGTATTATACACTATTATTCTCTGAAATTAAGAGGTTTACAGTTGTTGGTAGAGAGGCCAATATAAATATGCCCTTTATGTGGCTCTATTTTAGACAATGGGCAGGTGATATAACTGCATGTGCGATATAGCTTGTATCTACAAATTTTTCCTTATTATAAAATAATAGATTGATTATTGACATAATGTAGTTGTTTGGCCAACCACAGCAACATTCATACAATACAAGATAAGATACAGATTGCATATTAAGAAATACTGTACCCATGTTTCACAACAAAAGATGTAGTGGAGTTTTTCAACTAAGGTAAGAGAATGTTCTAGTACATATTTTTAAATATGACTATGTTCCAGCTACGTACAAATTTGAATATTAAATACACTGTATTAAATCAAGGAAAATTTCATAAATACAGAATCTAACCCTGCAATCCTCATTGCAAGAGTAATCCATGACTTCGTAAGGACAGCTTGAGGAGGAAAGGATTATCCTTGTTAGTTTGTTCACAGGGTCAGATCAGTTGTTACTTTAAAAACTTCTTTAATGTTTGCTGTCAGTTTGGCTTTCCTGAAATCATTTACGTGAGTTAGGTGGTTTTTAATCTTGAATGAAGATTAGTAAGTATTCTCACACAGAAAAAGTAGTAAAATACAGTACAAACCTATTACCAGGAAAGTTGAATTTGAAAGAAAATTTGCCTGTTAGATTTATGGTACAAACGCTGATAAATGGCCAGTATCAGCAAAGAACATAAAGATTTTTTGCATTGGCTACTGCAGACGTTTACACAGATACTAGATGATACAGACACGTAGACAAGGTGGAATGAGACAAATATTGCACTACATTACCTGTGCTAGTTTGAGATGAAAGACAAAAGTTACACGGTAAATCATATATATATTTAGTGGTTGTGGCACTCCTTTCATTCATTTGTAAAAAATGAGTTGAAGAACAAGTCATAGACAAGTCTCCCGGTCAACACCTTTCCCTGAGTCAGCTTTCTTCTCTTTTCTGATTTCAGCACTAGGAAAAGAAGGGGGAAAAAGAGTTACAGTAGCACTACTGTGTATGTTAATGATGTACCTGAAAACCAACACTGCACTGATAATTAATTTTTCTTTCATGCTGCATAGCACAAACTAGGAAGCAAGTGAAAGTTTGTACTGAATGGTGCAGAAGACACCAGCCAGCATTTTAGTGATGAGGTAGATAAGAGAACTGAAGATGTACGGACAGACGTCAGCCAGCATGCAAGCAAAGGCAGCAACTTTCTTTTTTGGTTTTTTTTTTTTTTTTTTGGCAAATACAACTGTTAATTGATTAGATGATGGCAATGGTACAGTTCTCAGACAATACCGGCATTTTCTTAAATGGCACAAACAAGAGGTCACAAGTACTTCTTGTCTTTAAAATGTACTCTGTTGCTCAATATAAATTTAGAAGGGATGCCTCTGAACTACAGCAGTGCCAGCCAATTTTCAGCTGTAGTATTTGGCAGGAAAAAGCACGGGGGCCGGGGAGTGACAATATTCCCCGTTTTGACCCGTAAAGCCTGAAAGATCTTACAAAAGCCATATCAATAAGAATTCTGAAGCAGAGTTCAGATTTGGATTCAGCTTCCTTCCAGTTATGACACTGTTGATTTGCCTAGAGAAAGCAATATATGTGCAAAGCAGATGATTTTTTTTGGTGAAGAGGGTCCTAATTTAAAACAGCATAAATAAATAAAAAATCATGTTCTTGCAATGAGTTTGTCACACTAGGAAAATGCAGAGAGGCTTCCATGACACGGGCAAATCAAGCCTTTAACAAAGAGTGGCAGGGTATCTAAAAAAAAAAAAAAGATGGTTCTGAGAACAAACCTGTATCAAGCACATAACCTACCAGGTTTCATGGGAATAATTCCTTAACTAGAATGAATGAGAAATAGGCTGTTACACAAGGCTTAAAAAAAGCAAGATCAATTCTCAAATTCTTAAGGTGATTCATGCACAATTTTACAATCATCTGACATTTTTCTTCACATAAAAATTGCTTTAAGGATACAATTCAGTTCAGCCAAAGCTTACTTCTATGCCTATGGCAGCTTCCAGAGGTGTTAATGGAAATAGCTACAGAATACCAACTTCTGCCACTTCAACTGCCAAATCTATCACCTTCTGTAGAACAGTGATAGAATTGGGTATGTTACACTTTCCGCACACAAAGGGTATGCAAACAAATTCCTGGGGGGTGAATTTAAAGTGCAGCAGTACAGCAGGCTGAGAGTTACCTGTGCTTAGTAAAAGCAAACAGTGAAGATGTGTTGTTGCCTCACAGTCTTAAAATATTCCCATGGGTTAGGGGCCTCCATGATACCAAAAAAGTCTGTTTAAGATTCACATCCCTGAGCATCACCTGCAGATGTGGGCTTCAGTGTCATGAGAAACTGGAAACTAAAAAAGCACAAGTCCAATCTTTTACCAGTAAAACAGATAACTGCTGGATCTGTACGAGACTTGGCACTCTACTCCTCCCTACCAAGGGAGTAGTCTATCAAGCCTGAGATGGAAGGTTTGGGATGAGGGATTTGCATCCTGCATCTTCTGTATCATCTCCATCTTCAGGTAGAGAAGGGGACTCACACAATCTAAAAAGTGATAGATTTCTCCAGCACCTTTCCTTCTATACGTGGTCAAATCTTCTGCCTGTATTTTGGCATTGCCCTCTGAAGGGCTTAATATTATAAGCAAAGACAGAGGAATAATTAATTGTATGTACCAAGGAGTGCTATGTTTCAGATAGGTGCCTAGGTGTTCAATTTTACCAAGACATGCTCAAAAGGAGAGATCTGTAGTGCCCTAGGAGTTATAACAGTGAAAAAATAAGGTTGGAAAATTGTATAGTTAAACAGCGGTTGATTAAAGTTAAACAAATGCTGCCATGAGTCTGGGATGTAACTGTCACACAACTGTACTGCTACACAGATAGCAGTATGATAGGTATTATCCACGCATCAAGCTGAGAAGTCATCTGTGTAAACCCTTTGTGCTTAAAATCTCTCTGAAGATGATCTTAGTTTATTATTGGCCAGTCTTTCATTAGCTATGTCAACTCAATAATTAGTACCAAGAATTTCCAGATTTTACAAATTCCAGAAATCACCCATGTTGTTAGTTGATTATATAAAAGTATAGCACAGAATCATAATTTAATTATCCCCATTTAGTAGTATGTTGGGATATTAGTATAAGAAAGCAGACCTGACAAGAGGAAAGAGTACTAAACACTGCTGTAGCTGAACTTCAAAAGGCATCAGTAAAATTAATCAGAAAACAACATGATTTTTTTGCCCTATGGTAAGATACCCTTCACTGAAGGGAATTGTGTAATGTAATATTGGTGAGTTTGATTATTTGCAAAAATTATCCTTACAACTGCAACCATTCCAAGCTTGCTTTTTCTCGGTACTTACCTAGGATTGAATTGTATCTTCACATAGTGATACATTTATTTAGGAATATAATGTTTCTTTAGCTCTGCCTCTAGTGAGATTTAAGATTAATGTCTTATGGTTTTGCTTATCAGAAAGCAAGCATTCTAGGTTTAAAGTTCTTTGAATCTACTTGTGTCTGGGAATCTGAGACAAGCTAGAGCAAAAAGCAGGTTTCAGATTCTTTAGGAGGTTGTTTCTTTACAACACGACACTTGATACCTAAAACCACCAAACTGTTCTTTTCCACCTGAGTCTTTGTTTTCACAACCAAAGATAAAAGAACAGATTGAAAATGAGCTCATTAGAAAATTAGTAACTATTTTATTGAAGTGGAAAGGCCAAATCTTTTTTTTGCCAATGCTGTCTCAGCTACAGTCTTACGTAGATGCTCTTTGCTCAAAGGATATTTGAAAATTTCAGCTAAAACCAGTACATGTTTACATAATCTATTATACCATCAAAGAAAGCAATCTGCACTACAGAAAAACAGAACTAGTGCATACCCAGTGGCTGTGAATGTACATCAGTTTCTTCTCTTTCCCCAGGTTTTCACAACCTGGACAGAGAGGCATATAATGTAAGAAGACCCTACTGTACATTCTTCTCCCATGCACCACATGGATTTTCAGCTGAGGGTGGAAAGCAAATCAGAACTAGGGTGCTATTTTGGCTGTCAGTGAAACAGCATTAAAATGATCACATTAATCAGCTGCTCCATGGGTGTCTGAAATGATTTCTCTGGTCATCAGCTGTTCATTTTGTTTATGCTATTTATGGGTAGGAACAACACTGAAAGGCAGCATGCCATTTTGGGGTAATAACATTTTAAACTATTTTCCTACAGGATTTTTTCTCTTACTGCATGTTTTCACCACAGGACAGTGAGTAGCTGTTTCAAACATGGTGCTTGTTTTGAAAACTAGATTTAGAACTGGGCAGAATATAACTTTATATTTTGAAATATTTGATTAAGAGTTCTAACAATAAATTCCATTTAATATTTAAATATACTATATCTACAGCTTCTATTTTTAATACAAAATAAATGTTAGATTGTAATATTAAGGACTTTAATGCATATATTTTACATTCCTATTTGAAATTTTTCATTCTGTCTCCCCACAAACTACAGAAAGTCAAGTCATTTGGGTTCCTAGGTGAATTTTGAATTCAAAGATACAATCAAGGAAAAGGTTGGGAGATAGGGTCTTACCTTTGGGGAATCAGCTTCTAGAGTAATTAGGAAGGGGAGCTTATGACAAAATGTGATATGAAACAATTAAGTAGAAACAGTTAAATTTAAAATCTATGAAGAGGAAAATTTATCTTACGATCCTACTGTGCTTGTGTTTACTATTATTCACATAATAACTATAGCACAGACAGAACATCAGTGCTTCATTTTACATTTGTCTCAACTAAAATTTAAACATATTTAACTGGTTTGAGCACAAGGCAAGAAGGCAAAAGAAATGAAAGGAAGTAATGCAATCTTGAAAGTATTTTCACTTCAAATATTAGTCAGTTGCATTCAGAGTACTGAGTCCTTCATATAAATATTTCCAGGGCAGTGATGACCACTTATTTTTCAAAAGGAAAGAACAAAAGCAAGCAGAACACACAACAGCTGTTGTGTAATATCCAGGTGTAGGCTGGTGGTTCACACAAGCATCACTCATGCTCAACTTCATTTTTCACTGTAGCATAACTAAGTAGCATGCAAATACTTGTGGTTTAGGTTTTTTTTTAAATAAATAGTGCATTTGTATTTTTTGTGCTCAGAATTATGACTGGATGTAAATAAAAAGGAACCTCAAGAAATAAAACTGCAAGATGCTAGAAATCGTTCTACTCCCTAGCACAATATTCACAATATTCTGATATTGGTTTGACACCAATACATAAAGTACAATGAAGTAAAAAAAAAAATTAAAACCTTTTAGAAGGAAAGCTTGACTCCTTATCTTTTGCATTCTCTGAGGATATCAACAATGTCTTCCATACAGCAGTTTTTGCCATTTCATCCGAAATGTTTATCACAGATGGGTCATCTCTAGGCAAGAATAAAAATAAACACACAATAAAACAATGAGCAATCAGTCTTTGTTACTTACTAACTATAAAAGTCCTTGAAAATTGATAGTGATGACAGTAAGTGCAATGTAAGTTAAGACATTATGTTTAACTTCAAAAATCCTGAACAATGACTTAAATATTCTCTTAAAACATCTTCGCACTTTTTAGTATTTTCCTCCTCCAACAGCAATTAATCACAGTAATGTCAATAAAATACATTGTGTAACTTCCAACTAATAGAGAAAAATGAGGAACTGTGAAATTAAATATTGCCCAAGATAACTCAGCATGCCAGTGGCATAGATGGATTAAACAAGAAACCTAAGAGCTCCTATAACAGTTCTCAAAGTACTTACGCTCTGAAACTCCATCTGCTTTTAAAACAATTTTAAAAGCAATCAAAAATCTTGACTGCTCCAAATGCATATTTATACACTTACAAATAACAGTTTCTTAAATGTTTAGAGGGCCTGCTTGTCCTGACTTCACAGTTTATATATGGCTTGACATTCAGTAAACTTGTTTGCATAGTGTTTTGGGGAACCACTTTATTAACCAGTATCTTGACTTCTTTTAGCTGTAGGACTGTGACCCTGACAGTAGAGAAAGTCAGGTATTATCCAGGCAACTCTATCAAAATAAACTAGAGATCAGTATAGATCGCACCTCAAAATAAATTAAGCTAACCATTGCTAATATAAAGTAGAACACAAAGGTATGGACAAAAGAAGAAAAAACCAGAACATTTAGGGTAGTGTGATGAATCAAAAGGAAGAAATAGACTGGGATTTTTCAGAGACACAGACTGTTATTTGCTTTAGGAGACATTAGGGTAACTTTGTGTTAAAATATAACAGAGAAAGCCACTCCAAGGCAGTATTTCTATAAACGCTCATTAATGCAGAGGTTACTATCACCAGATATTTCAAATCTTTATTAAGAACTTTCTGAAAACTGAAAATGAGAGTAAGTCCTTATAAGCTGGCCATGTGTATTATTACTACCTATAACATGGGTGCTCATGGGTTTTAAACTGTGTCAATCCCGCATTATGCTTTATCTACCCTGGACAGCTCTTGATTAATTTATTATCTCAAATGGACAGGATCCTATTTAGAATGTTTTATAATGTAATACTGTAAGCATCTAGCTTTTCTGAAGTGTGTTCAAAACCTTTCCTGGCTCCCTGCTAGCATAAGAGCGAATGGTTCAATCTGCTCTACATCTTCCTTCCCTGCCATACACATCAGAAAGCTCATTATGAATGGCCTGATCCTGCAGTCCTGCCCAAGGGAAAACTTCATCCAATGTGGCATTTTCTTAGGGACAATGAGATCATGTGGAAAGACTGGAAAAGGGTTGAGGATTGCTGAATGCTGCAGTATATGGTTCAGGTCACCTAACTGTACTTTACTACTAGACAAACACCCTCCTAGCATTTAGTAAGCATTAAGAATAAATATTGTGGCATGTTTATGTGATTTGTTTAATTGCAACTCACCTAAAAGAAGAAAGGTATATTTTACCTGTAATGTCCTTCCAGTGGTAACTGCACAGTTCCTTCCTCTTCCATTGCTAGCATACTTTGCTCTTCCTAGAAGGAAGGAATTTAGATACGAGACACACTATGATGATGTGAAATTTATGTACTTTAATCCTCTTTCCATTTTTCTTTAAGTATTTATTTGAACTTCTTAACATACTTTTCAACCTTCTTAATGTACATATTTAACATTTAAAACCTCTTCTATTTTAAACTATGTGTCTTCACCTAATGTCATTTTCCAACGCCAAATAGAGGAGACACTTTTGTAACAAGAAAGAGAAAACTTAGCAACACTAAGTGAGCAACTGTATGACAAATTTTAAATACCATGCATAGCAGGATATATGCATTGCAATGCTAACATGCAAAAAATAGATAAGTCAAATTTAAGGCTGCACACACGGTTTTAATATTGATGAAGTTTTATTGCAGTGAAAGACAGTGAAACAAGACACCAAAATCAGTTTTCACATGAAGGGAAGAAACTTCTCTGAATAACAGGAAGTGAACACCTCTCTACCAACAACCCTTTCATGAAATAATTACAAATTTAGAAAATTTGTCTTAGGAGGAGAACAAAGCAACTCCCCTCAAACACCACATCCTGCCTGCAGGAATACAGGAAAAAAGTCTGTCTCTCCGACATCAACACAAAGCTCCACAGGAGGATTCTCAAGGTTCACACCTCTGTTAGGTCAGGAAAACCACAGCCAGGAGCCTTCACATGAATGTAATGGTCAAATCCTGCCCTAAACTGCTGCACTGTGTATGCGTATGTAAGCACTATGAGCATAACAAGACACCCAGAGACCTCCACATCTTTTTTTCCCTTTATACGGGTTTGTAACAGTTTACCCTGGTGCCTGTCGGAAAGTGTGAGTAGGCTCTCCCAAAAAGAGAGCTTACCATTTCCTGGCAGATCACCCAAAACCCCACATGCATCATACACACTGCTAAGTTGGTATTAGCTGGAAGAGCCAGTTATCCAAAACAGTAGAATTTAAGTCCTCTATGCACAGATTTTTTTTTTTTCCCCTTCTATGTTTTACTATTACAGCTATTTTATAAGTCACAACATTCTTTTTCTCCAAATGGGAGAAGCCACTTTGTTCATTCCTGGCTTGAAAAGACTTAATTGGTTAACATCAAGGTGGCTTCCAAAGGAGGTCTGTGAGGAGAAGGCATGTATAATACCCACTATAAATCTAAAGCCTTGAAAAAACTTGGCCTAAAAATATAAAACAACTTAAGTGATGAAATTAGGATCCAATCAAATAAGTTTCAGATCTTGTCAACTATATTTCTGAATATTCTTGTGGGTAGACTACTTCTATTTTTAAAAGCCGTGTGATAGCAACTCTCCAATTAATTCCTTAGGCTACATGTCAGAAGTTTTATTACTAGTTAATTTTGTCATTTCCAGGCTTCACAGCTTCCTAAGTTTTTGACAGTTGAACAGTTTTAATAATAGCTCCAAATATTTAGAAATGCCAAAATATGTAAAAATAACCTCTCAAAATAGACAGTGAATGAAATAAAGTAACACCAGTATATTTCCCCAGGTTTGTTTTCTGATGCATGGGAAGGAAAGTGACATATAACCAAAACGTAAGGATAACAAGGAATTAGTTCCAGTAACTAGAGCCACAAGAAAAGAGATACTACCTAGGTTACTTCTGGTTACTCTGAATTGTGATGACAACAGATACTGGGATGAAACAACTCTCTTCAATTCAAGGGGGAACACAATGACTCACATATTTTAATTGCAGATGGCAGTTTTACAGGCACATACTAAATAGTAAATAGTCATCATGATGTTTATCGTCTTGGTAAAACATTTACCCCAAAACGTACTCTATGAAACTAGAAAGTTTCATGTGTCAAGGAAAGCAAGTTATTGTTCTCCAGCTTAAAGATAAGGCAGTGAGTTATCAAAGGTCACAGAAGACTCCTAGAGGCAGAGAAATCTAGTTTTCATAGTTACTTGTTCAAATTATTAGTTCATGTCCTATTTCTGCAAATAGACTTACCAATGGGAATCTTTACAGACACCAATTCACTAGTCTTAGATCGCATCTCAGGGTATCACTAAGGATAAATTGCTGATCTATCCATTCACATTGTCTAGTTTTTGCAGTACCATTGTACCACCAAAAGATTAAGTCTCACAGGTCTTTAGGGCATCTTAGAGGTCATGTGCACAACTGTCCCCAGAGCACTCCCACCTAGAAGTGACCACAGCCTGCCAACACCACAAGCCATTATCTACACTTTCATGTCCCACTGCCACAGCCTCACACCATGCTACCATTTAAAAGTGCTGGTTCAGAATACACGACTCCCATTTAAAATAGCCTGGCACCAACACATTCTACCTACTGCTCCTGCACTTAGTGATTTGACCCTCATTTATCTGGGCCCAATACTGACGTTCCCTAACCGTTGCCACTGATCAGGTGGCCGATAACCAGGGACAAAGGATGAAGGCCTCCATTTGCACATAAAGTTACTTAATATTCCCACAGTTTTATGAGACATTCAAACAAGCAATTCACAAAGCAGCAACTAGATGAAAATACTATCAAATTGATGAAAAACTGTTTAGAAGACTACAGTCAGAAAAATCAGTGTTTCACTGTCAAAACACAGGAACATTCTGAGTAGAAATGTGTAAGAATCTGTCCTGTATCAAGTTTATAAGAAATGATTTTAAAAGCATATTCTTTGAAAGAAGACACAGAGTGCAGATCTGAAACAGTCAACAGCGGCCCAGGCATCTGAGGACTTTCCTACAAGCTCACCCCTGCACTTCATCTGAGCAGGTCTCAGAAGCAATCCCCAGGCACACTGTAGATACTACGTTCTATGACAGTATGGTAGCATAAGAATCTACACCTATTAGACATCCCCACCTAAGTGGGATTAGACCTAATCTAATTAGATTTGCAACCTTAAAAGGACTTCTGTAAAATATTACAATATTACAGTTTGGATAATAACAGGTCTGCCTGTTGCATGGAATATGCCTTATTTAAAGAATTTTCCCTAAATTTCTTTCTAATGAAGGAGAAACACACAAAAAACCCCTGAACCCATGACCCACCTCTTTCTCAGCATCTTCCAGTTTCTTTTTCTTGCTCTCAGGCATCAAATCATCTAACCAGCTGAGCTCCCGCTTAGTGAAAAAGAAATCCATGAGTTTTCGGACAAATACCAAAGCTAGGACCTGTAAAGAAATTAATTCAAACAATTAAGAAATTAAGCAAGTAAAAATGACAAATACGCTTGTAGAGAAATACTTCCAAAAGTGACCACAGTTTACAGCTAGAATTTCATCCTTTATTCTGGACAGGCCAATAGCTGGTCTTCCTTTGTTCAGAGGAAGTCTGGCTTGAAACATTTAACAATCACTGGTATCAGTAGATACTTCTTGTTTTGAATTAGTGAGATAATCAGAGAGATCTATTAAGCAGCAGAACAGATTTTTATTGCCAGCAAGACACAGAACTATCATTAAAGTTCCTCAGTGCAATGGGTGCACTGTTAATGGGTGAATGTTCTTTTTGTAAAAGGATTAAGCACTACAGCTTGAATAAAAATACCTTTTTTCCAAGAGAAGAATTCTCCCTAAGAGAATACACACTTGGGCTATCCCCACACATAAACAGAGTGCAACCTAGATTCAAACAAGAGAGTTATGTGTAAAATGTTTTCTTAATACAGATATGAACTGTTCTTGAACACTGAGTCGAAGCAGTATTGTAATTACCTGCCCACAGTTAATGATTTTGTTCAATAATAAATATCCACAAGTAAAATAAAAGTCCTTTTTAGAAGAAATAAAAGACATTTCATACCATCATAGGAAAGACGATGGCAGCTCTTGAAACTTTTATAATCCACAGAAGCACAAGACAACTCAGCTGAATTATGGTGAAGAGATGGACCTTTCTAAGAGGAACATGCCTCAGATAAATAAAATCTGGCTGGTGCTTTGCAGGCATCCAGAACAACTTTATTCTGTCAAAAAGCTGAAAGATAAAGTTCTTAAAGTTTGCACCTAAATGAGCTGTAGGATCACCTATGCTGACATTCACACACTGACTGAATATCCTTCATTTCTGGTTTATTCTAAAAGCAAAAAACTGTGAGAAAGTTTAGGAGCACATTAGCCATGAATCTATACTAGTCCAAAGTATACAGTAGTAAAGGAGTCATCTTCTTCCCAGCTGAGCCATAAGAGTAAGAATTTAGTCAGTCATACTTCTTAAGTTCCTTTTAATTTTAATACACATTTGTCTCCTTATGTATTTCTATGTGCTTAGATACTGGATTCCACAGAATTACACTGTATAGTCATACGCCAAGAAACACCCTGCTCATACATATATATTATACACAAAGAAAACAGTTACTTTAAAATAATACTGCTAAGATTTCAAGTCAAGAATTCTTAGAGTTAGGCAAATCCAGACTTCAGAGTATACATGAATCAATTATGATTTGAACTGAATGGAAGCTTATTGATCCTGTTGGGCAAACCCACTATTACACCATCTCTCTAATACATTCTAAACTTTGTTTTTTCAACAACTAAGCTCTGTTTTCAGACCTATTTGGTTCTGCACTGACCCAAGACTTTGTGTTACCTGCTATGGCACAGTGAAGATGGTAATGCACCATTTCTCCTTGCATGGATGAGCTGTGCTATATTCAAACAGCCTTCAGGAACTTCAAGTTTCAGGAATTTTTATTGAGCACGTGCAAAATGCATTTTTTTAAAGGCAGATAATTTGGCCAGATTTGAGCAGATTTCTTTTTCACAGAAACAGCAAAAAGCACATCCTCCCACAAAAAAACATCAAATCTCCACTCCTTGTCCCAGCTGGGGGGAGAGAGGAAGGAAGGGGGATGCTATCACTTTTCCAAGTAAAGACAGCCAGATTTTAGCATGCCTTAAAACAACTCCTCAATAGAGTACTTTCTCATACCCCTGTTCTGAGAAACAGCTGAACCATATGAAGTTTAAATTATCTAAACCTTAGTAAAAATCAAACTACACTCCTTAGAATATCAACTCAAATGGTAAGAGCTAGGAAAAGTTATAAAAAAAGTCTCTGAACAGAAAAACACCAATCAAAAACCAAGAGATGTTCCCAGCTTTGCCTATAAATAATAGTTAAAAAGAAGGCAAGACATTTTTACCTCTCAGTAAAGAATTTAAATATAATGAAAGAAATAATCATGCATTTTCTTTGCTCTTTGTATTTGACAGCCTCTTGTACAGTACAATTCACATTTCCATCATGCGATTGTTCTTTATCGTCTTTGAAAATGTACACTTCCTTAACTTTCAACAAAGGCACAATTGAAAATTTGAGTGTGTCGGGCTAAAAGATTTGACAACCACGCCATTTAACATTGCAGTCATCCAGGAGAAATGGTACACAGCACACTACGACCTGAATGCTGGTTTTGGCCAGGGACTCCTACTTAAGACACTGCAGGAACGCTGCCCTTCCACTAGACTTGTCCTTTATTCCTGAAGCCAGAAATTAAGTAGCACAGAACTTGCAACAGTTCCACTTACCATGGGACTTGCAACAGTTCCATTTTCCTGCTGTGGCCTTTATTTGCACAGGAAATACCTTCAAAATGTCACCTATGTTAGTTTGAGGGCAACTCAGCCAAAAGCCTCCTGAAGGCAAAGTTCAAGATCAAGTGTACCACTACAAAGACACTAACTTGGAAACTGAAAAGGCAGCAGGCCAGAGTGAACTGGGAGGCAGGGGAGAGAGAATTGTTCCTGATAGTTATCACTCAGTTTTTAGGCTCAGCCAAATACCCTTGATAACAAGGGAGAACAGAAAAATCAGCACCTAAAAAACAAAAAATTGGAGCACATTGCCTAAAGGGAATACTCTATTTAGAGAGAATCCATTTTCTTTTTTAAGTGAGTCACTTTCAAGAATTTAAGGTTGGCAATATTCCTTTAAGTGTATACACAAAAGATAATAAAATAGCGTAATAACTACACATTTTATAGAAAGCATCATCACTAACACACTCTTCACAAATCCATTTTACCTGAATTCCCTTTAGAGATGAAGCACCCATGTAAAGAAATACTCCATAAAGTACCGGCATGGGAATAAACTGCACAAACAAGCAGAGAAAAGGAAGAGCATATTAAATACCATTTATCAATTTGAAATGCTTCTAGAAAGACATTCTAAACAGTTGAAATTCAAAGCGCCATATGCCTGCATTAATCAGACAAGTTGTAAATTCAGAGTCACTCAATTACAAATTAATAATGTTTCTCAGCATAAAGCAAAAGAAGAATCTGGCCAGTTATTACAAAATACTTTATTCACTATTAGTAAAATTAACAGAACTCTGTGAAAAAAAGAAAGTGTTTGATACATCAATTCTTCACTTAAAAGACTGCTCAGGAGAGCATCTGAATAAAAAGTAAAGCTATAATCCTCAGATAAATCTTCAAGACATACACAAAATACTTCATACTGCTCAGAGAAATGTTCTGTGCTGTAAGCATTTAAATATGGGTAAATGACTTAAGGAATGGTTTTGTAAAAGGTTATTTTAAATGTTCGGTCTCCTAGTGTACAGTGTGCAGGTAAAGGAATATTTCCACAGATAAGTACCTGTTTTAGATACTAAATACATAAAATGCATGTTTCATGTGTTTTCAAAGTGAAGGTTTATGATATACTTAATAAAATACTACTGAGAAGTACAAGTTCTAAGGGCTTATTGCCTTTGCTGTGACAACATGCAAGGCAAAAATCTGGCCTTACTGGAGCCAGTGGCCAGGTAATTCTTAAAAAACAGTATTATGAATATAGCTGGCATTACACAGACATATAAGTAGACAGGTTTCAGGACACTGGTGAGCAGTGTTGTGTACGCAGGCAGCATGAGCAAATTTCCATGTTCATTTCCAAGAAAGGAGTCACAAAACTTCTCTTGCAACTGTGAAAATTTGCTTAAATTATCTAGAAATCACAAAATGTTTTTAAATTTTCTAAATAAATTTACTTCTTGGTATAATTTAGGCAAAACCATTTCATGATAATTTGCCATGGGCCCAAAGTATAAAAAAAGGACGAACCTCAACATAGTGCAGGTCAATGGCAGAATTCCTTTTGACTTCAGTCAGGCCAGATTTTCATTACAAGGTTTTTGTTTTAAGAATGTTAGATGACCCTGACCATTTTATTATGCAAAATTAGAATTCCACTTTAGATTATCATTGTGTAACATGCACTTGTGAGTAACATGCCTGGAAAGGACATTCATTAAAGAATACAATAATGTCAGTGAAATGTTCAGTGCAGTGCAGTATTCTCTAGCTTTTCCTTGGTTCCCCAAATTACCTTCAGGATACTTGTCAAAAAGACAGATGAGCCCATAAGGATAAAAATCATGAGCCCTGTGACTCTTTGCTCACGGATTCCAAGAAATTTTGGCTGCTCCCCTGGAGCAGAGCACTCTGATTCCAGTTTTAAACTATTCACATGGGAAATAGAGAGGACAGTAGCTGCAACAAACCACGGCAATCCCATAATAGAGCACACTCCAAGCATGACTGCCACCATGAGTAGGTCGAGATGGTATCCACATCCTTTCTGTTAAAAAAAGTAATGACAACAAGAAGATATAAAATGGTATCTGAATAGAGGAGAACACTCCTCGCAGGCATTCCTAATGAACAGTTGGAGACAATTAAAAGATTTGTGACTTGTAGCAAAAAATAGCTTTATGTGTTATCCAGGTTGGGTCAGCAGTGATGGCAAACTGGTTATCTAAGAGGAGTTACTGCTAGCTCACAAAAAACGCTTTATATTATTAGACTCATTCCAGTTACAAGTTAAGTGCATATATTATAACTCCACTTTACAAGGGGCACCAAATACCTTTCCTGCTTATAAAAGAGACACTAGGAAGGCAATGGAAAAGATATATATTTTCTGTTTTAACTCAATCTCTTTTGTGGATAACAGCAAGCAGAACATCCAGCCACACTGCCAACTTGCCACTGCACTAATCTTAATATATCCTCCATCAATCATTATACAGGAGGTCAAAAAAATATGTATTTTGATTCTTTTCTACACAAAAAAAGTCCATTTATGCTGTAAAGAGCCATAAAACCACATAAATTATTTTAAAGCTTTTATACATGATAAGCACATGATAGTACTAATGCACTTTCATCTTCTCTAAGAGCAGATAGCTATAAATTAAAAGAAATTAAACTATAATCAAGCTATACATTAAACAACAAATTAATATTCATCATCAGGCACTGTTTTACTAGTTTCCCTCTTCAATACTTACAAGTTGTATCATAAACATCCACATGAGAAGTCAGCACAAAACCTTTGGGTTTGGGTCATCTCTGTAGTAGTCAAATACTCTATAAATTTACCAACAGGATGATGTTGCTTTGCTTTAATAGTAGGGGATAAAACCCTTTGGTAAAATCTTAAGATATATTTATAAACCTGCAAGTACAACCTGCACTTGAAAATGACCAATGATATGCATCAAGCTTGGTTGTACAGATACCTGTTACCATAGCTGACAGGGACATTTCTTGTCAATTTTAGGAAGTATCCAGGACCCACACAGCTGCAAGCAGGCATTCAAGCTATCTTCCTTTAAAAAGTCAGGTAGGCAGTTATCTCCACAAATTTCACAATATGGCAACAAATCCAGTGTCATGGTCTGATGAAACAGTGATGTTCATGCAAACAATGTGAACATGTTGAACCATAATTCTGCCTGTAAACCCATGCAAATGCCTTTTGACATAAAAAAAGTAACTAAACTAAACTTGGAAGGGTTTGCTATAGAGACTGCCAAAAGCTGAAATGTGCACTATTCAGAATTTGCTATGGGAAGTATAAAAAAAGAGGGGAAAATGAGTTGGAAGCAAACAAATCATTTCTTTCTGAAGACAACTTTTACTTCTAAAATGGGAAGCGTCTGGGTTTATGAAAATGTAAGCCACATATCAAAATGAAAATGCCATCTTATTTGCTTACATTACTTAAAAAGGGGAATTCATGTAAAGAAAACGAAAAGAATCAACTCCAGCAACCTTCCCTCACTCCCCAAAAGTGCTTTTGAGTCTTATCTCCATGACACATCCTGACAAACTCTGCGATGTGTCAAACACAGATATTAGTTACATGCACAATGCACTCAAAGAAAGAGTTTAATTCTAAATCCTAACAGAGACACCTTTTTTTACCTTCTGACACATTTATGAGGAATGTATCTGCTAATGCATACAGAATCCGAGAGCATTTCCTCACATTCATACATGATCTGAGGAACCTGACATATGGGAAGAAAAGGAAGCATAGCAACAGGTGATGCTACACCAGACCCCAGCAAAACTAAAACGCAGCAAGACAAGGGGGCAGCCAGGAGGACCATCTGACTCCCAGATGCCAGTGCTGAAAAAACGCATTCCAAAGCTTGGCAGCAAATTCCTGCATCTGTCAAGTTAACCACATGCAATGCTATGGATTGACATGAAGAGCCAGGCTGACAAAGAGGGCAAAAAAAGAACATATCAAATGTCACAATCATCCAAGAAGAGGCAGTGCAAAGTGAAGGTTGCAAATGCATTTGCTTAAAGCAACTTGGGATTGGATTGCTGCTTATTAAAAGTATGTCAAAAAAAGCCTAAGCTCACTGCATATACATGTACAGAAACCTGCTGCTAGATTTTGCCCAACAGTTTTTCAGAGGGGTGATGTCCCTTTTTCTCTCTCCATCTGCAGGCAACTAAAGTGTTAGAGAACAGAGCAGGAAGTTGTCCTACGTTTTAAGAACCCATTGTGCCTCTAAAGCTCACTTTTATTCTTCTCCCTTTTTCAACATAGGAAGGGCACAGAAAAAATTGGACTGGTAGAAACACAGAGAAGGACAAAGAGAGGAGAGAAGATAATTTTGTATCACAACATAACCCCTTATTAGTTTTTCAAAATACAGTCCAGTGGAAGAAGTCAATACCTGAAAAGGCAATTAATATTATGACACATAAGGAAATTATTAACTTCCAGATTCTTTTAATTTAGGTGAAAGGGTATCATACTCTATTAAAGTATAAAGGATAGCACTTTCTTGATTCAGAATCTCTGTTCTAAGTTGCATTCATAGAGACTTCCGTAAGGCAACAAATCACTGGCACAGGGCACAAGCACTACAAGCACCAACAGAGAAAAAACACAATTTAAAAAGGTATTATATAGCATAAACAAACCAGCACATTCAAGTAGATGAAAGCACATTACATAACCTGGAGCAGAAAGCAACAGCAAAAATACAACTTTTGACTGAATACCTTCAGTTTGTGTTCTTTTCTATTGATAATGACAGCTGTGATCTGCTGGTCCATAAAGATAAGGATAGTGCAAAGTAGGGCTGGAATTACAGCAGCTATCACTGTCCACCAAGGATTAGGCCCCAAAGGAGTAATAAACCAGCCACGATCATCTCTGGTGGGCTATAAAAACAGTCATGCATGACCAGTCAGAACTCTCAGAATTATTTACATTCAAACTTCACAAGAATACACACAAGAACATTACTAGGATATGATTTCCTTTAAAATCAATCTATGTAAGAGCACAGAAAAATGCTAAACGTTCTATGATACCAAACAGAGAAGTTATACAATAAAGTCAAAACAGATTTGGTTGTATTTGATACAATAAGCCCAGAATTTGGAAGGAGAGCCAGAACATTACAGCAGTCTACAGTTTGGGTAATTTGAGCCATGTTGGTCCTCACATATAAGACACTGGGAAGCATGAAAGGGCCTGATGGGAGACATTCACTTACATGGGCCTCTAAACAGAAAGGTTGCGCAGTACTTGGTGAACATGAAAAATTCAGAATGGTATCACTACTCCTTGATGATTAAAAAAATCTGATAAACCCACTATAGCCCAGTACTTTGTCAATACAACAATTCTTTTATCGTTTATCAATTACCTTAAAAGCATTCGGAACTTGAAGTTTTGGTGATGGAATCCCAATGGCATAGTCAATTAAAACCATGGACAAAATAGTGAGAAAAACAGCAAAATCGCTGACAACAGATCGTACCTATATGGTTATGGAGAGAAACAACAGTTTTAACTAAAACATTCATATGTGATTTAGGATTTCTTTTTCTTCATTGCCTTAAGCCATTTTGTGCTTACAGCTAAAACCACGCTTATTCTGATACAATTTCTAACAGTAAAAGATGCAGTGTCCACTTCGTCATCAGTTAACTGAATTTGAAATGCGTATGGAATTAATGCTTACACACGACTAACAACCTCTGAATCCAAAAAATGGCACACACCTTTGTTGGGAAGTATCGGCTAGTTTTGAACTGCTTCAGTGTAGATGACAGCGTTACTGTAGAAAAGAATAAGATGACAGACCAGAAGAGGACATCTGGAACATAAGGGCCATGATGTCCACAGGCTCGTCCAACAAACTCTCCATGGAACTTTTTACATTCCTATCAGAGAGAGCAAAGTAGTATTGTTCTGAAAAACACCCATGCTTATACTGATAGTTTCTTTCCTACTACACACCTAAATTGCAGGCAGATTTTATTACAAGGAATATTATTTTAGATAGTTATTGTTTTAAAAATTAAAACTCCTAATGTTTGTATCTACTCTGCATGGAAAACTCCCAAACCCTCAAAAGAATCTCTTTTTTAACCAGTATTACATGCTGACGTCACTAAGACATACCATAACATCATTAAAAACCAAATATACTAATGTAAAACCAGATTTATTTCAGACACGCAATACATATTTATTTGCTGTTTGCAAGCACAGACTTGCACTTCTACGATTCTTTCCAAAAGAGAAAAGCAAAGCTCAAAAGCTACCAAGAGGAAAGCTGTTCCTAACGCATTCTCAAGAACTGATTTTTTGTTTTAACTTCACAGGCCAAGCAATTAAAGGAAAAGGTTCTTAGAATGTACAGTATCAGGCTACAAGACGACCAATACATTTAATACCACACGGGGGCAGCACATCCCACAAATTTTCTTTAAAAAAAGCGTTCTGATAAAATGCAGAAAATCCCAAAATTTGTAACATTCATTCTATCCAATACACTATCAAATACACAGGTACAGTAGAAAACATGTCTAGAAGAGCTCCAATACCATCCTTAGTTGTCTAAAATCATACGTGCTCTAAGTTAACAACCAGAAAAATTAAGAGTAGCCCTAAAAATGTGAGCTACAAGCTCTAGATTTGCAATCCCTCCCAAATCCTTCCATACCTATTATTAAGGAAAAAGAAATGCAGCACCCAGAAATAGAGATTCCAGGCAGCAGTCTCCTGCCAGATAAGGATCTTTTAGTAACAAATAAACTGGGTCATTGGCTCGTCATGTCACAATACTGTGGCTTGACATGTTATGAGAAACCTGGGCTTTGAACAAAAGCTGGCTTGGAAACAACGGTTAATAGATTTGATGACTGTAAAACAAAGGAGTGCAAAACTTTATACTGGTATAGCAATAAACCTGAGATAAACATGATGCACTTCTGATTGATGAAATAAAGGTTTCAGGTGGGGAAACATTTTTCAGGAAATCCAGAAGAAATTCTCAAGGTTCTGGGACATCAAACAGAAAACTTGTTCTGGCCTGAGCTAGACCTTGATGCTGGCACAGCACAGAAATGAGAGGATTTTGCAACCATTGGTATAAAAACTTTGCCCACGCTCATTTTGTCCTACAGAGGGGAAAAAAAAACCTGTTGATGCTATTGTTCTTTTTAAGAGTGTGCCAATCCGTATCTTCAAAAGCTTGAAACTTAAATCCGACACCAGAGGAAGAAATGCATAGTGAAAAAGACAATGGGGGAAAACTGACCAAATATTTACAGACAAGTAGGTCTAATCTTTAACTGCAATTCCCCAGAACAGGAGAACTGAAGTTTCCTGACGATGCTTACAAGAAATAAATACACGAAAGTGCGAAAAACTTCAGTTCTTTCTTTAACAACTATAGGGACTCATGGGAAAAGCCAGTCGGTTATACTGCTACACGTGTAAACTGAAGTTTTAGTGATAAGCTTTTACAGAAGTTTTACAGGGTTTTATATAATGCAGCCGGTCTTTTACATTTATAGTTAAAACAAAATCTGTTATTTTAGATTTCCTCAGATGCAAATGTACTCTGAAAAACACTGTCAGAGATCTGAGAAAGTGAGAGGAGGAGTCTGCCCCTGCACAGATGCTCTTAGAGTGTGCTGCAATTTTGAGAATATTCATTCTGGACTGCTGGAATCTCTCAGGCCAGCAGTTCTCAACTTTCTCTCTGCTGTTGCCACACCAACAGAGTTGAGGAGCAGTTCTTCCTATCAACACAGGGCAGCCATGGAAGCCTCCTCTTGCTTAACTCCTGACTGGAGGACACCAGATCTTCTGCATTCCTACCTTCACAAGAAAAAATAAAGCAAGTGATGGAGACAGCTCACTGGGCTGGCTTTGAAGTGTTTCTTTTGGTTATGCCTACAATGAGGTTAATACAGATCTATGTTTGCAAGAAGACTTCAATTTCGTGTCTTTTGCACTCAATTCCCTTTGGCTGTGTAATGAAATGATACATCTGTTAGGGGAAAAAAATCAATACAGTATTCTAATCAAGTTGTATATATTGCTTTAAGTGAGGCAACCCTGAAGTAATATATCTTTTAAACCTAGAATGTACCATTTTGAAACAGGCTGCATATCCATGCAAGCACTCCAAACTGTCTGTAGCTTGGTTCTTCCTCACCCTCCCTGTTCCCCACGAAAAAAACCATGACACAACTGACACAGCTAACACTGACATCTATTTAAGAGATAAATTTGCTCACTTAACAGAAAACGTTACAAAATTTCTTCTCCTACTCTCGTTTACAGCCCATCCAGCTGTAAGAATGTTTTAGAGGAAATAAATGCATCTGAGTATTTCCACTCAAAGGAGGTTTGGTTTTGTCATCTGGCAGCATTTAGGACAAAACCATTGTCATTTGACATGTTTAGATTTAATCCTAGTCGAACTCTTGTGCTAGTGTGTCAAGAAGTTTCCAAAGCAGGGCACAAAATGCACAATACTTGCTCTAATGTGTACCATCAAGGGCTGCAAAATGCTTACAATGAGATCACGCTACAAACTCTGTTAATCTTTGTTCAATTAAGCGTATTTTATGCTTTAATTGAACAAATATGATCAGAAAAAGTTTGGGTTTTTTCAATATATTTGCTGCTGTAGGAGAGACAAAATTATTTACGCTTATGCTTTTATTTATTAAGTTTCAATATTTCACTTACTGACACAGTTAGGTTCCCCCATGGCACATCGGATGAGGATATATTGTAGTCCTGCCAGTATCGTAGGGTTTTATTGCTAGGATGTTCGGGTTCCACACAATTGCATCTGAAAAGACAAAGTAATATTTTTTCCTTAGTAATAAAAGAAAAAAATCTATCAGATATTAATCCAAATTATCAACTTTATGACATACTGAAATTGTGCTCTGCTTTGCCAGATAATTCTAGTTCAAATGAATTCAGAAAATGCATGCTTTGAAGCAGTTTGCAGCTCAGTAGCTGTGCTATTACTAGAGTATAATTTGCCGTGAGGTGCATATGCATATATAGTACGTAACATGACATATTTAAATCACTGTCCACAGCAAGTTTTTCTACCCATTTTCCTCCTGTTCTATTGATACCTCCAGGCACAGTTTGTAATACTGAGAAAGTGCCAGTCCTGTTCCACCCCCTTATACCTAACACTCCTCTACTACATGGGATACATTTCTCAAATGCAAACTGTCTATATCCTCTTTCTTTCTCTTTAGCAGAGCACCTTTGCATGCTAAACTGCTAAACTGCCCAGTCAACCATCAGGGCTCTGCAAGATCACCAGCACCAAAGGTGCCATGAACTTCTGTGTCCATTGTTTTTAATTTCCACACAGCTGCTTTAAAAGCATGCTTTTCATTCTATATTGCGTTAGCATACAAAACGTGATGAGGCAGTGTGGGAGAACAATACTGCAAATAGGCAATTTGAAATCAAAATGAAGTCTTTAAAACCTCTGAAGCAACTGTGGGAAGTTTTTTGTTTAACAAAGCCTTCAAAATATGCAGGATACTCAATAGGTTCCAACATGTCAAGTGTGTTTTGCAGTTCTCTTTAATACCACTTTAAAAATTTATAGTACTATCTATCCCACCAGCATTTTAATGTGCTTATGATGGCTGTAAATAAGTTCTGTACTCCCTAATAAAGTCTTCAGGAGTAGCTGGGGAGAAGACAACATCTGACTATGAAGTGGAGATCCAGGAAGCATGTATTTGCATTCCAGTTCTAGAATCAGTTTATTCACTTACCCATGCCATCTATTTTCTATGTGGCTGTTTATATTTCCACAAAAGGATAATTCTCATTTAGATTTGTACTATTTTTGATGTAAGAAATTCTACCATCTACATTATGAGTACCGAATAGCACCACTGTATTTTGATTACAATACTATACATGTGACAACAGCTGCATTTATTATATACATAGAGAGAGATGCAGGTTGTCTTTGTGCAACTCCTTGCCTTTATTTTAAATGCAGCTATTTACAAAAGAAAGAAAAAACCCTTACAGCCCACCAACAAAAAGCAATAAAAAAAGTAAAATGAAGCAAAAGCATTCAGAGAAACAGCGGGCCTGAGCCAAAAGTCCTTAAAGTCGACTGATCTTTCAAACATATTTAATGTTTGGATCAGGCCCCAGGTGCAGAACAAATGTGTGCTCAATGCATAGTTTAAAATATTACAGAATGGGTCAAATGAAGCACATCATGACTAGTGAACTACAGTAACATAATAAAGTCAATAGTATGTCTATGTCATTGCAAGGGAGTATTTGATGTTCATGCAACAATACAGAGGTGGCTGTTTCAGGTTACTACTGTTTCCTGTGAGAACAGGAGCTCCCTGCCCCTGATGTCCATCGCTGATCGCAGACTGGCCAGATGCTAGGCGATTGCCCATTGGGGTTTGATTACAGTAGGCCAAGGTGACGTGGGCTGTTCAATCACAGTCACTTTCTCACTAGAAGGGAAGACTGTGCATGTCACCAAGACTACATGGTACAGCTACACTTACCACAAATTTCAAAGCTACATTTAAAAGTTAAAGGAGTCAAATTTTCTATCACCTTAGTCAGAAACCTGACAATTGAAGCTATAGCTTAAATACAGCTCAAGTAATTTACCTTCAAATGAGATCATCACCCCATTTATTTCTGTATCAATACCATTTTCCTTCTTCACAGCATTCCAGTCTAGCCTTTAACAAATTTCACAGGCATTTACCAATGGCAGATTGCTCACCAGCAATAAGTGACTTGTGCAAACTCCAATCATGCAAGCCAAAATCACCCACACCCAAGCACAGAATTAGGCCATAACTGTAAAAATCAGATCCTGCCTTCTACTGAGAAGATAATTCAAACAATGACCTCAGTGGTTTTAAACATATATACATACATACATATATATATATATATATAAAAAAAAAAATTTACATCGTTTTCAATATTATGCATCCTTTGGCAACACTGACCTTTTGATGTGAGATTGCACCATGGTATAACTGTCTTCCAGCATCACAGTAAACGTTTAACTTTACAGAAAAGTGAGATAGTAAGAAATTCCCTATCAAGCCCAAAAACACCACAATTGGAGGTACCATATGGTGCCAGAACGTAAAAGATTATCTACCAAAATGTGACATTTCATAACAGATGTAACTGCTTTAATGATGGCTATTTCCCAACACAACTGACCTGTAAGGAGAAACTCACATTAGTGAAATAAACTTTCTTCTTTAATCTTTAACAGCTTTGATTCTCTTTCATTGTCATTTTTTACTCTGAGAGATCAGCTCGCAGGAGAAAAGGTAAGCTAGGCTGAACTGTTAACCACTAACACATCTTTCTACTTTCCTGACAAAATATTACTCAGAAGGCTGGAATAAAAAAAGCAGATTGCTTCTTGGAGGTTCAAATGCTCTTAAGTTCTTGTAAAGTTGTTTAAAAGTGCTGAGCACTTGCCCACTATGAGATATATGTGGAGTTTATGCTATTATCAGTGAGCATATATATACCTGTAAGTATATTTCTGAGCAACATATTCAGCTGCAAATACAGTACCAACTATTCTATAGTGAAAAAAAAAAAAAGTCTCTGGTGCCAGTCTCACAATACATTCATTTTATCACACTGATGACAGAACAATTCTTTTTGCATCTTTACATTCTTGGCTACTGCAAGACACTCTGATCTCCTGGGAGCAATTCAGATATCTAAACATGGGAACCTATATACCCCATGGTATCTGTAACATCCATGATCAGCTGGCCCATATGTGAGAGCGTCTATGGTGACTCATGCGTTTGCTTTCAAGCAGATGAAGGCTGAAATCTAAAATGGCACTAGCTACCCAGACACAGGTCACTCTCTACTGCATTTTAAATGTCCATATTCTGCAACTAGGCAGAAAGCAGTGGAGCGTGATTTCTTCCAGGGTGTTTAAATATCTAATACAGCCTGTTACAAAGCAGCTTATAAATCTTCAGCACCAATCCAACTATAACAATACAGGCAGTACAGGTCACTGATGGCACATCCCTTCCCTTCTTAGTCCTTTTGACCTCCTCAAGTTTTTCCAAGCTCTTTTTGCTTTTTTTTCATAAGTCTTAATTTAATAAATTTCATTAACTTGAGGCAGCCATCATACCTTCAGTGTGCAACATTTCCTACAACTTGTCCTGTTTTCAAAGAACAGAGCTAGAATCTGACAAGAACAACTTTTGGGACATCTCAGACAACTAGCATGGATCTTTGTTCTGCAAAAGGAATAGATATTGCTGTCTTTAATGGCACTAAAAAGACTGTTTGATCCTTCTTTCTATGGACAATAACAGACTTGTAGAATCAACTAGGTTGGAAAAGACCTTTAAGATCATCAAGTTCAACCATTAAATGGGAAACAGAATATGGGTTAGTAAAATAGGAACCTTTTAGATGTAAAGCCAGTGAGTATTTCCCTCCTCCGTCATAGATTAGCAATAAAAGATAAATATCACTGTTGTGCAACTAGTCAAGTGAAAGGTTCTGCAATAAAAACACTTTCATCCTGACTGCAACTTTCTGATTACTATAAAATAAAAAACTTATCCCCTATACCTATCTGTTCAACTGAATTTAACCTGAGTCTGCTGGAGGAATCCCTCAAATTTCCACATCTTACCCCTAGTTCTTCAGGTGTGTTCTTTGCCATTTTCTGTCCTCAACCTGTCATGTGCACTCTCCTCCCCATACAGACCTTAAACATGCAGCATGGTGCTAGTCCATTCTGCTGCCATTACAGCCAGTAAAAGAGTTTTGAACAACAACCTTGTACATTGTTTTGTGAGTAAATAAAACACACATAAATGGTGCAGCTTCTCCAAAAGCCTCATGGCCATTCATCCTTAGGCTCTTGCTATTTTTTCAGTGTGCTGTTGTCAAGACTAGAAGGCACTTACTATTGATGATTTTTATTCAATTCATAAGGCACTGCTTTGGAGCTCCTATTTTTCCAGCATGTACATACTTCAAGCTACACCTATTTATACTAATATATATTTAATTTAATCTAATATTTATACTAATATACTATAAATACCTATTTATACTAAGATATGATTTATAGATCAGATCTATAAAAGATGCAACTGCAGGTCTTCATCATTAGCCAACATACCATTTACCCTTCCTAAAAGGGCAAAATCTCTTTCTGGCTCACTTAAGGTAGAGAATGAGATTTGCTCAGTATGAATATTTATCTTATTAAAAAAAAAAAAAAAAAAAACCAAACCCACAGGCAAGTATGACAAATGAGTTACAAAATGTGCTTGTTTAAACAATGTCTTGCTGAATACCAAAGCACGTATTTGGCACTATGAGTAGGAAGCTTTTCCCCTAAGACACAGGGTATGCTCTACAAGTGTGCTATGCACTGATCACATTAACAGACAGAATAATAAGATGGTATGAAGGTAGCAACACTAATTTTGTTTCTAAAGTAAGGCAGAAGAACATATGCATAAGTATTCTTATAACTGCATTTATAAAGTTGAAGGAAAGTACATCAATACCAGAATGCTATGCATGAGATTGTCTCCAAAAACACCATCTTCCTGTGAATTATGGACACTCACAGAGTCCTTCTATTTGTCCAACTACTGCTGTGGAAAGGAAACAATGATATCATTGAGGATGACTTTTCTCTGCTATCCTATACCTATGAAAAGAAAACCCAAACCTGTATATCCCAAGCATTAAATTTACTATATTCCTTCTCATGTCAGAATTCATAGCGATGATCAAAGTCTCAGTGGAGAAGAGACTGGAAGCAAAATAATTAATACTGATGGGAAATGGACTTGTCAGTTAAATTCTATTCTCAGTATCAAAAACCCTTTCAAAGTACAGCTGTCATGGCAAGACAAGACTTTTTCTTCATTTATTCATGAGATCTGCCATACTGAATTAGACCACTGAGTCATTAAGTAGCCCATTTCTGACAATCACGAACATCAGAAGGCATCCGTGTATACTATTCTCTGAAGTTAGAAGTATAGATAGTTTTGTTGGTGAAGTTCAGGAGGAAGACAAAATTCTGTAGAAGTACCTAGACAATGCACTCAGACGTACAACAATTTCACACACACAAAGAGATACATCTGAGGGGGTGAAACTCGTGTTAGAGTGAAGTAACTCAAAGAATCGGATTTCTCTGGATCGCGCATCAGGAGGAGACTGTTGTTCTGTCAAGGGGAAAGTTCAGAAAACAGATTTTAATCACACTGGAGTTTTGTTAACCTTGACTGTCACTCATAAATGTCGGTCTTTATTAGCTACCTGGTGCAGTATGCAGTCCGTGCATTCTCATATCATATGTATGATATGTAACTAACATACATAGGAGTTGATGTGCAGAACAGTGTAACTGTGTGATATTGACAATCCATCTAAAACCTTTCACTGAGAAACAGTTCCAGGATGTTGTTTCACCATGTTTCCAAAGTTCAAAAAATCATACACCCAAGGAGAAGAGATTCAGTATAATGCTGGTTCAGAAATAATATAAGGGAACAGAAAAGGAAAATCTATACTTATATTTGAGTTCAAAGAAATCCATACAGGAACTGAAATTCAATTACATGCCCGGGATCCTAACGAGAAATTCTGTGCTTATCATCACCAACTCTTCTCATTCCACCAGCAGCAGCTTAACGAATACAGGATATAAAACAACACAATTTGCATCCAATAATAATGTATTTAGATTAAGTTACTCAGAAAGGAATAATTTAAAACTTGCCTGTGCAAACAGTAGTATGCACAAAATTAAATCTTTGCAATGACTTCTAGAAGCAATGGTTTCCATAGCCTGCAAAAGATACCAAGATTGACATGATCTTGGCTCCTTAATTACATCAGAGTGGGATTTTCTACTCCTAATGCTTAAGTGCATGTCAATACCAAGACAGATTGCAATATGCATATTACTATGCCAAGAAATCACTTTAAAATTATTCAATGTAATCTGTTAATAATTGAGTAACTTCTGGTAAAGAATTATTAAAAACAACACAAATTCATCACTCTGAAAAAAAAAAAAAAGAATTAATAAAAACCAAAAGGTATATGGAGTCCCAAGATCTAAGCAACCTCACACTGAGAAATAACTATCTTCTGTATTCTAAGACAACTATCTTAAAATGCTTGTATTTTTAAAAATACTGGATTGCTTTCTAAATCATGATCCTTTCATCCACAATGCTTACTTTGTTCTCCTTTTGAGAACCTCTGGTTTTAATCCACCCAGTTGTATGGTTCCCCTTTCCTAGAAAAAGTGATATCCCAATATTTAAAATACACATTAAAAGTGATGTGCATCAGTGTTCCAGACAGGATTCACTAACTGGAGATATATTTGCTACAGAGGTAGGAAAAAGAAGGAGGAGGAGAGTGCAGAAATAAGAGAGTTGCTATGCCAACCCACAAATGCTAATGGCATGAAAAACACAAAAAGGTCACAGAAAAAAAGAAAACGAAAGAAAAGCCCAGATCAGGGTGTATGTGTATTTCATTTACTAAACAACACAGCTACTGCATTCAAATTCCTTCAAAACAATGCAATTTGAAAAAAAGAGAAATTTCAGCACAGTAGCACACTGAAAATCAGGTTGTCTTTGTCCCTTCTTCTGATTTAGCTCTTAAATGCTTTATTCTTTAGAGTCCTTATCATTAAAATGGTGCTTTAAGGAAAAGTTACATATGAATTAGTGGACTGGCCTGCAGGTACATCACATGATGATTAAGGCAAATATTTCAACACAGAACTGCAAACAAGCATAATAAAGAAAGTAAGTTAAAAGCACATTAGGACTATTTCTACATTAATTAGATCATGCATAAAGATACTTTTTGGTTTTTCGAGATAGAATTCTGTAACAAACTCAGACTCATATCTCCCACCTAAATGGTAAAATGATAAATACAAATTTTTGACAGATCTTTTATGAGGACTTTCAGCTGATTTTCAAAAATTTGGGTCTGCTTCCTTAAAAAAAAAACAAAACAAAACAAAAAAAAAAAAACCCACACCAAAAAAACAACTGTTCTGACCATTTTTTCTATAGCCTTCTAAGATTGGTTATGGCAGATCCTAGTAGTAACTCCTATACTCAAATATAATTCAAGGAGATGCATGCAGTACAGTCTTTTACATGAAAATCCTACAACAGAGACTGTTTATGACAGAATTCAAACCCACCCAAAATACAGAATGGGTTTTCTTTCTCACTTGAAATATGGTTCCAATCTGGTTGAAATACCAACCATTTTAAAGTACAATTTTCTCTGTTTTCCTAGTACTCCAAAGGACAGTACTAACAGCATGCCAGTGACTTTTACTGGGTCAAACTCATGTCTTCTCCAGGGAAAAGGCAACAGTACTGGGATGCAGAAGGACTACCTGAGGACATCACCAGATCATGCTCAGAAAGGCCATGGGGGAAGAGAGGAGAGCTAGGCCACAGCATACACTTAATGCTTTTAATGTGTACAGTGTCCTGACCTATTTATTATCAACTTTTTGAGTGGGCAGCAGGCAGAACATGGAAAATACAGAAATTTTACAGTATAACCTGAGTTTTCTAGCATAGCATTGCAGATCCAAGATAAAGTTTTACGTAAGCTTTGGCTGAGCATTCAAAGAGAAAGAAGTCACACAACCTTTTGAAGTTCACCCATCGCTAATTAAAGAACTGCCAAGGCTTTACTAACAATTAAAAACTTGTCTTTAAAATCCCCAAAGAGGAAAATGCAAACAGCTGTTTTAATTAGCAAAACAGCAGATACTAATTAGCTTCTGTAACAGAGTATGCTGGTCCTTTAAGGAAAGGACCAGTTTCAGCCCAAGTTACTCATTTAAACTGCAAGTAGAGGGACTGGAGTCAGATGCTGCAGAAAAAGCTTCTAATTCCTTGTGAAAGCAATATTCCCCAATTTCAAGTACACAAAAATGAGATTTTTATTTCAAGTAAGCTTTTATTCCTATTGTTCTTCTCTTTCTGGAACCGAGGAGTGTACAGACATTTAAGAAGGGACTAAGGGTTATTTGAAATGTCTTTTCTTGTGATGATCCTGTGGGGATGATAACTGTAATACCTTCTGGGCAAATGGCCACTGTGTCTGGACACAGTAATGTGTGTATCTGCACAAGAAACCCATGGAGGTCAGGTTGCACCAAGCCTGCTGTGAAAGCACTAGTTATTTGGGCAGCTGATGTAGAATTGCTCTAAAAGAGCACATCTTTCTATTCTCTCAACCTGTCTGGGATGGTTCTGAACAACTACAAAAAACTTAGATGAAGGAGAAGGGAGGGAAGATAAAAGAGGCTGGAATTATCACCTTCTGTGTTCAGAGTATAGATCCCTGGAATCAACACATGTGCTCTTACAAGGTAATCGATGCCATTTCCATCAATTTTAAGGTTAAAAAAAAGCCACATCCCATAAGAGACATG
>JBCJKH010042615.1:0-12495 GCA_039877255.1 Loriculus beryllinus
GGAAGCAGATAGCATGTGCAGATGCAAAAAGGGGTAAGGCATTCATAGACAAAGAAGATTTAGAAGATAAGAACGGAAATTTGCACTATTATTTCAGCTGTTGTGCAATCTGGGGAGGGAGCAGGGAGGGAGGGGTCATAAGGGGAACAAACCTCAGTGTGCATGATTGTGTGGTCTTCCTAAAGAGCATCTGCCATCATCATAGATAGAATAACAGGCAAGAAGTATATTTGACAAAATGTGGCATATTTTCTGGGGTTTTTTTTACATGGTTCTTACTGTGCCACATGACTACAAATTATAATAATGCAGACCAAAGTGCAGTCAATAAGTTGGCCTGTTGACTAAACTGGCCAAAGTGTTTTGCAGCTTAGTAAACAAGTCATTAATGTAAGCATTTATCCATATTTTACAATATTTATTTCCACTGCAATAGTCAAAATATTCCTCATATTAGGAATAGGAAATAACACATAAGCTTACTTGAATTACAGTGAGAAGACTGTCACTTTTACAGAATGTTGCTACGTACATATTTTCAAATTAAAACTAGGATATTATAGAAATACAAGTTCAGAGAATTACTAATGTGTTTCTAGCACTATTGCGCATAGAAAAAGAAAATTGAATTTTCTACCAAAAAAAGTATTGCTTAATCTCCTGAAATACAGCAATTAAAACTCAAAATAAAATTGAGCAAATACATACTGTTACTAAGTGCCACAATCTCAGATAAGCTTTCCTGAGAAGCATACAGAAATGTCGGAAGAGAGGAGAAATAATGCATATGTAGATATGTACAACAGTAGGAAGAAAATCAGACTTTGAATCTTGCAACCTCAAAAAATGATCAAAAGGATGATAACCCTGTGAAAGTTCCAGTTTAATATAGAAAAGACCTTTAACTGCCTAAGGCTGATGTGAGAACTACAACAAAAGAAATATGTCAGATTGGGTAGATTTAATGTAAACATATACCCTTTCAGGATCACCCTCTTATTTTTCTAAATTATTTGCCAACTTCAACTTTACATTAAAAGTCTAAGAAGAAGTCTGCAAAGTGTTTAAAGTGAAAAAAATGTTAATAGTGCTTAATATCAGGTGTCATAATACTGTGGCGTTAATTGGAAATTGGAGTATCACAGTTGATTGGGAAAATGGAAATGGAGTTGAAATTGAATTTGTTGCAGATGTATTGTTTTGTTTCTTATAACATCTGGGTTTTGTTCATTTGCGAAAGTACAAGTAATAGGGATATCTTAGAATACCAGAAGCAATATAAAATACGAATTACTGAAATCAAGAAAGTCTTACACACCACACTGAAAAAATATGCAATGTTCAGTAAATTTTACATAGGTTGTATATATAAACTTTGGAAAGGCATTCATAAATTATCCATCACATGAGATGGTTTTCCTCTTGAATCAGATATGTTTCGCCTGAATCAGTTATATTTCTTATTGAAATATTTGTTGTATCAGATGACATGCATCATCAGCTGAAACCTGCAAATAAGAAAGATTTCTTATTGAGACAGATATTGTGTATCAAGTAGCAAACCAAATAATATCATATTAGAAATATCACCTGTTGAAACAGATTCTTCAGGTTTTTTGATATAGACATATTGGCTATTCTATATATGTTTTCAATGAAATTAGATGCATTGCTTACTGAAAAAGGTGGATTTGCCTTTTCAGTAAATAGATTGTCTTTTTAAAACAGCAAAGAATACACTATATTTCTATCCAAAAATGTTGTGTAGTTTTAACAACTTGCCTCCTGACAAAAGAATGTCTCTATGAATTCACTCTCTGACAACCTATTCAATGTCTCATAATACAGCAGAAAGATCAGCAAACATTCATTGTATAAAGTAGTTTTCTGCCCAACACCTGCAGTTACAGTCTCAAAAAGTCACTTACTAGGGATAAATAGAGCTCACCTTCTATCAATTTCAAAGCACATGACTACACTTACGTCAATAGTGTCGATATATGTCTTTCTGGTATTAACAGAAATGAATTAAAAAAATTAAGGGTCTAATTTTCACATAACAGTAAACTGGGAGTAATTTCTTTGGAGTTAGTGCATTTGCTCTATATGAAAACAAATAAAAGGTTAAATTCTGTCCTTAAGCATCAAAATGAATTAAAAAAATGCCATCATAAGTGCTGACTACTTTAAGTGGTAGCAAAACCTTATTAGTTCCATGAAACATAGTTAAAAAAAAAAAAGGTTTCTACTAGGCATGCTGGACAAGTATGGTCCTAACTTGTTCTTCAGAGGTTTGTGATAAACATTTCTAGATGTGTAGCATTGAAACCATAGACGAACAGCTGCTGGAGTAGTTATGATTAGCATTTCTTCATTTACAGACTACCACTTCTTCTTATTTAATGACTTTTCCTGTAAGCATTTTTCACTTACTAGTGTTGTGAATTTTATAGCTTTCCACAGTATACCCTCTGCACTAACCCTGTTGCTTACTTATTCCTCACACCTCAGATGGAAAAGAGAGAATAGGAGCAACAGGAATGAGAAAGCTTGTGGGTAAAGATAAAGATGGGGACATTGCTTACCAGTTACTGTCGTGGGCAAAATATAACTTTTCCGGAATTAGAATAGTACATTAATACTGCCTGTGCTGTGAAACTAGTCTTAAGCTGAGATTTGCTAATGATCTGTACTTTTCCATATTGAGTACAGAAGACTGGCTATTTTGGATAACATCTATCTAAGATAGTGTCTCTGAATTAGAGTACGTTCATAAATACACTTCAAAATATGAGGCACTAAACCACTAATAACTTCGTAAAGTTTAGTTCAGAAGAATATCTTTAAATATATTTTGAATGCAAGAAAAATATTTCTGTATGCCTATGTTTACTCACACTGGGAAGTAGTTTAGATTGCTTCCCTAGAAAGAAGTGACCCATACAGGTCACAAGGGAAAAATATTTTTCCTTTCCCCCTGTCTACCCTTTTAAGATTATCTGCAAGCTTTTTTTCACTTAATCTAAAAATATCAGGATACTGCAGATGTAACTCCACCCTTAGGATGTCTCTACATGGACTTCACAAATGTATGACTGGAGCCATTGTTGTGGTTTAAGCCCAGCCGGCAACCCAGAACCAAGCAGACAGTCCCTGAGGAGATTTGAAAACATGTAACTCCAACAGGCTGAGATAAGAACAGTCCAGTAACTAAGGTATAACACAAACCACTACTGCTACCACCAATAATAATAATTGTAAGAGAAATAACAAGGGAAGAGAATAAAATGACTCACCACCTGCCGATCGATACCTAGCCTGATCTTGCCCTTCCAGGTAACTGCCCCCAGTTTATAGACTGAGCATGATGTCCTGTGGTATGCAATACCTGTTTGACTAGTTTGGGTCAGGTGTCCTGTCTCTGCTTCCTTCTGGCTTCTACTCCTCCCTGGCAGAGCATGAGACTCAGAAATTCCTTAGTCAGAGTAAACATGATTTAACAACAACTAAAAACATCAGTGTTGTCAGCATTGTTTCCAGGCTGAAAAACACAGCACTGGACCAGCTACTAAGAAGGAGAAAAATGACTGATACTGCTGAACCCAGGACATAGGACCATTGTAAGATTTAATCTGCAGCAAGGCAGTTATTTGTGAAAAAATGAAAAAAAAAAAAAAAAAGTGGTATTGGTCATTGCATAAAGTAGTAAAGAAAATGGATTTGAAATCTTACTGACAACTAAGTTCTGCAGTGTCTTAAGGCCAGTAGAAACTTTGAAAGTTATTCCTTAAAAGGAATTTAAAAAAAATCTAAGGAAAGGATCTCAGAAAACATCTTTCTGCTGGAAAATATGGGGTTTTTTATATATCCTGAGAACTAATTTACTTTAGCATAAGGATTTTCTCATCCATTTCACCTACCCCAAATTGCATAAATTCTTCCTGTTTCTACAGGGGTTCTTTAAATGGAATTTAAATGGCTAATGAAAGCCATGCCTATGGCATGGGGCTGTGTTCCTGAGCATTCAGTCATTCATACACTTTTTCAATGTTTTTTTATTAAAAGATTCTATTTGGTGGAGAGCAGCTTGATATTATTTTATCTTTATTTTTAGTGTATAATTGTTTTTGAATTTTCCCTACTTTCTGTAAGTGTTAATCCTTTTTTATATTCAAGAATAAGTTTACCACTTTAAAGTCCAGGAGATAAGTTTTAGGATACTCAGATTGCAAGACATAAAAACATGTAGAATATTTGGGGAGAAAAAACAAAACAAAACAAACAAACAAAAAAAAAACCTTGTATAGGTAAAAATAAAAGAAAACCCATAAACAATGCATCTGATTTTATTTCTGGTTTTGTTTCTTGTTGTTTTCTTATTGATAGTAAATAGAAAATGGTATAAAAATGAAACAATCTTACTAAAATTAGGATGGCAAATATAACTCTACAAGACATGAGTTAAAATTTATCTTTTTTTTTTTTTTAATCTAATTCAGCTGTAAGTTTTTAGTGATCTCTGAATATGTGATGATGCAGTCTGTCTGTTCTGTGACACAAATCTTCACAAAAAAAAACACCCTTCCATTAGTAGCTTTCTTGCTGGGAAGAAGCATTTTGGAACACCATTCCTGTCAGTCTGCAATTATGTCTCTCATGCTTTTTTGATCTCTCACTCAAACTTTGCGTAACTGAATAAATGAAGTAAAACAACTGCACACTGAAATACTTCTGATTCCACCCCGCCTCTAAAGACAAACGAGAGATGAACAGAATGGCCCATCATCTGGTTCAGTAAGAAAACAAAGTTAGGCAACAAATATCATTTGCAAATAATTTTCTGACATTGGAGCAACAGAATTCTTCCTTCCATTGATACAGATACATTAATTTTGACATAAACAAGTCATGTAAGACTACTTTTGTAAAAGCAAATAGCTTAATGTGCTATTCATGCTACTAAAACACATTTCAAATCAGAGCAATGTAAGAAAAAAGAGGAAGAGAGCATAGAAGAGACTGAATCAGTGGTTAATTTTCCTGCCATTTAACAATAATTTATTAGTTGTTTATTTTAACAAATAAAGTTTGATACAAAGCATGTTTTTAAGAGGAAAGAAAAATTTTAAAAATATGTGTTTCACCTATAACCTACACAAATTATGGAACACTAATATGGTTTTATTCTCAGCTTTGCATAAGAGTCAACTTCTTAGAACTAAAAATATTTAGGGAAAAGGAAAAAAAACAGTTTTACCACTATCTGTCTGTTTACAAAAATTCACTGGATACTGGGGAATTCATACTCAGTTGGTCAGTAGCTAAATACCAATTCATACAGTGGGTAATTTGGTAATACTACATTACAAAAGCAAGACTAGTCTGGTTTTATCTTTATAATTAGATCAGAAAGGAGCAAGTTTCTTTTTTTCCTTCCCTGGGTTTTCTTCTACCAAGCAGAAAATTTCCCATGTAAAAGAGAAGACAATAAACTGCAGTAAACTGAGAGGGCAAAAGTGATGATAAACATGTGTGAACCTTGTGTTGGCTGGAGGGCAACAATACACAAAGAATATGACAGCATAACCCTTTGCTGAACTGAGCCTCTAAAGTTCAAAAGGAAAATGCATATGATATAAAATAGTCATGCTGAAGACACTAGAGTTTTCTATATTCATTTAGGTTAGAGTGCTTTCCTCCTAAGGCAACAGACTGCTTGTACTAACTCTTTTCAAACATCAGGAATCATTTCTGCATTCTTGATTAGTGATACATATTAAGGTTTCTTTTATTCTTTGTACTTAAATTGCATTTTGCCTAGGGCAGTCATTTAAGATAAGAGTTCATTAAACTATGCTATTCCATTTCAATTTTTAAGAAGAGAACACAAAAAAAGTTCTATGCTGAAAGTGAAAGACTTTGATACGTAATTTATTCTGACAACTGTGCTGTTACAGCAGCAAGGTAAAAAAAAAATAAAATTAACAGGAGATACACTGAAATTATTTTTCTTTTTGTATTACAACAGAAAGGAAAAATATATTTTCTTCTATAATATATCAAAACAATTAGTATAACACTTGGCTATATATAATTTTCTATTTTTTTAATTCCAATAAATCATCTTTCAATTCCAACTATTTTAAAATATTAAGTCAAAATATATGTCTTAAAAGCTTAAGAGGGTGAAAGTAACTTATAAAGTTTCAAATAATAAAATTTCTTAAATTTTAGAAGAACCGATGTGCAGTGCAAGTAACCTATTCACAGAGAAGAAACATATGAAATGGTTTTGAAAGGCAGAAATATTATGTTCATGAAGCAAGCTGGCTTTTATTTTTTAAAATGTTAAATCTCTTACAGCTCATATAATTTGATTCTTCATGATTTGAATGACCATTGTGAGGTTATACCACGCCGAAATATAGAATTAATTGCCAGCATTCAAAAGTGTCAACGCTAAACTCTTTTTGGGAATTCAGGAATAGGAATTCGTGTGGTCTAAAATCTGTTTTGACTCTTTAATATTATGAGGCTTTGAAATTTATTTTTTTTTTTTTTTTAGTTGCTTTGCTTAGAATCTCTAACCTGGTACACTGTTAGACAATTTGATGGACAGGGAAGCTATGATACTGGAGAAAAATGCAAAGACTACCATTCTAAGTATTAGAGAGCCCCTGAAGGAAGAAACAACTCTTCACTAGCACTTGGGCTTAGCTCAAGAGCTGCTCTGAAACAGTGACTATAATGTATAAAAACTTTTGAATGTCAGAGTGGAATTTCAAGACAATTGAGTGTGCAGTAGAGGGCTGCCGAGGGGCCTTGATTCATTCATTCTAATTCAAAGTGTTAAAATTCAAGAGCTGCTCTGAAACAGTGACCACAACACACATGGAATAAAACTTTGTCAGGGACAAAAGAGGCAAAGGATCAAAAAAAAGAGGTGAAGGTCATATGTGAAAGGTTAGGGGCTTTCAGCACATCACTCAAAAGTAAAGATTGAGAGTTCTGGCCTTGTTTAATCAGAAAGAGATGAGGTTAAGGGGTACACTGTTAACAGCCTACAGCTATGTGAGGAGGAATTACAAATGCAGCCAATTTTTTTAAGGGGCTATGGCCACAGGCTGCAGTTTGGGAGTCTTGGGTTACCTTTAGGAAAAGATGCATTTTACCAGAATAGTTGTCCAGCACTGGAATGGGCTGACACAGGGTAGTGTAGAATCTGCATCCTTTGAGGTTTTTAAGACTCAACTAGCCAAAGACAGAGTGACCAGATCTCATGTGGGCAACAGTCCTATTTAAGATAGGACATTGGATCAGATGACTGCCAGAGATTTTTTCCAAACAACATTGCTGGGATTCTATGAAGTGAAGAAAACCAAAACTAAAACAAACATAAAAGAAGTGCCATGGCTGGATAACTTAAGCATAAACAAAAACAAAGGAGACCCCCCTTCCTACATTGCCCTCTTTCACACCCTAGCTCCTGGCCCCAAATTAATTCCAGGAATAAATTCTAAAAGTCATTCACAATGATAAGAATGTAACTGTCTAAATATTATTTTGGCCATTACTGGTAAAAGTCCACAGTCCTTGTATTGACTTGACAGTGCAGGAAGTCTGGGCTTGTTTGGGCTTTTCTTATTCTGAGATGGGTTTACATTGTTCGAACAGCTGGCCAAGGTGAAGTGATTTGTGAGGTCAGCTTTTTAAGCATCTGATCTATGGATCTCTAATATTTCTTTTGAATCCCCAAAACATGATGGAGAAAAGTAAGCTACAGCAATATCTACTCTGTATCTGTGCTGGGCTGTAGGCATTGATATTTCAGACACTGGCTGTCTCTTCTGTACTGGCAGTTACAGACTGCACAGAGGAATAGCACTGTCATTAAAATTATCAACTTCTGTAAAACCCAAAAAGATCAGCTTTTGACTTTAATAACTTTCACTTCTTCCTGGTTATTTGACACTACTCACTGCATCCCTTCAGCACTGATTTTGCTTACTAGGTTAATCATTACAAAGGTAAGAAAAAGATTGTTATAATTACAATTGCTACTCCTTTTCTGCTTACTAAGGATGTTGTTTTCTCTTTGTTCACCTGTGGGTCAATGACTTTAGACAGGAAACATGAGATCTCCGTTCAAACTTATTATTTGACAAAACTGTTCATTTGAAAAAACAGAGAGTCTCAAAATGAGCTCAGCACAAGCAGGTGGTAAAAAGCAACTATGTAGTCTGTCCATCTGACTGGAAATAAAAAGTGAACCTTGTAACAGCATTTATAACTGATTTAGATCCAAGTGGGGTACCCTTGTACTGCATTAGGTAATAACTAAAAATTTTAAATATATACATAAACAAAAGTTGTAACTAGTGAGTTAAAAACACACAGCTTGTGTTTCTTCTTCCAAGCATAGCACCATAATTTCAAAGATAAAATTATAGAGTACTTCAAGCATGAAATGAATGAACTGACATCAAGAAATAAAATTTTCCATTCAGCTACAACTGTGAATAAATTGATTGAATATGTTTTGATGTGAGACACAAAATTCCAAGACTGAAAAGTCTTGCACAGTCTACAGGTAGTTTCTATCTATAGCAAAAGGGAGGATTGTCAAAAATACTGGGTAAAATGCAGTATGAGAAATGAGAAATGAGAAAGTTCATTGAACACATTACTCAAATGCAGTCATGGTGCACCAAAAATCAAAAATGGTTAGACACCTAAATGAGATTACAGATTTAATAGGAGCTTCCATCACATTTATCTGCTGTTGGAAGATGCTTTTCTCACCAAAAGATTTATCATAATTTAGGAATTCAAACATAGAAAAGATACTCTGCCCATTTTAGGATTTTCAGTAAGTAAAGGATAAAACTTGAGAGAGTGTATTGAGATACATTCAGGTAGTACATATTTAGTGGCAAGAAACTTTATACATGCTTCTACAATAACTATTAACGTACAGCTTGAGCTGTAGTCATTAGTAAGTGCTGACAGCTAAGAAGGTGCCAATGAACACAAGATGTTGGACACCTCTCTGTAAACTCATTCTCTCGTTCGAAGCTCTATTAATGACTTGTCTGATTAGTTCAGCAAAGTTTGAATCCCACCCCATCTTCTTTCATATCTCTTTGAAAGACTGTCACTTTGAAATTGCAACTTGTCTTTGCTTCACTCATAAATAATTTATCATTACATCCAAATCACAATTTAAAACTCTAAAGAAGCAGAGGACAAAGTCAATATACTTGGGGGAGTAATGGGGAGAGGGTGGAAGTGAAAGCTTTTATTGAGAAGCTTTAACTGCAGATCTGTTTCGTAAGAAGAAACACTTTTTACTAAAAGTTTAATTGGTATGTAATGGAGACATAAAAAGGAAAATGGGCACTTTTTAATTCTCTCCTTATTCATTACAAACAGATGAGCATTGAAACACTACGTTCAAATCTCACTGCCAGAAGGTAACTTTGATTTGAAGAGTGAAGAAAGCAGAGTTTTCTAAATTATCCGGCAATGACTGGCTGAAATATGAATTCTAGACTATCTTGTTTCGTCCTGTTAAGAGGATAGAAAGCATAGCATAAAATAGAAAAGACCTCCAGTCTGAATAGCTGTAAAGTAATTGTGAACTTATACGAATATTGGTCTTTAAGGAAATATTTCTTATTAGTGCAATTAATATAATTATATAAGTAGAAAATCAATGCTAAAGGAAATTTTTTTATATTTTGTCAAAAAAAAAAATAAATCAGTGAAACCCATCTAATCAGAAGCAAAAGACAAATAAGCAAATCATAAAAATAAACCTTTTTCTTATCAGAATTCACAGACATCTCTGTGTCACTCTAAAAATTGATTCTGTACCACAAAAAATTAGGCGTTGATAAATTTAAATACACTAAAAACAGTTATTCTAAGGATTACTCAATTGGCAATATCTGAAAAGCATCAGAAATTTTGTCAAAACTTATAAGAAACATGTTTCTACAGTCTTCTTAATCAGGTGATTACGAAGCACCTAGCACCAGTGACCACAGTGGAGCACCCACACTTGTTGCTATTCCACAGCCTCCAATCTTTGCCTTTAAGCATATCACCATTTCCCCAGTCTGCTAGTCCATGCAATTAAACTGTTGATTTCTTTGGCTAGTTTGTACAAGTTCAGTGCCTCTAAGAAGCTTTAGTTCTTCAGGAACATAAACATCAAATGTTTGAAGTGTGTCAGTCAGAAGTCCAACTGACTGTGTCAGTCTATGGGGTACTTTGAGATTCATTGATAGTGCTCCACTGTGGTAGCTTTAGCAATAGGAATAAAGAAGAATTATTGCTCTGCTTTCCTGCAGGCCTTTCCTTTGATTCTTACTGTGGATCCCTCATAGGCTAAGAGGAGTTGACTCCAAAACCACTTTTTGTTAAATTTATGGAGAAAAGTTTGATATCAAATACTGAATGAAATTAAGCATATTGCTAATAGCTTGTCTTTAAGAACAAATGATTTACGCATACAGCATCTCTGTATGCTCTGCTAAACACTGCCAAGCACCAGCAAACAGTTTGTTTAAAGAAGGAACTCCTTGAAGGAAGTACCACGAAAAGTTGAATGAGCTGACTGGCAACAAAACTAAACACTATGTGGGGGAAAGCTGGTTCCAGCAGAGGAAGATCGTGACCACTGATGACTTGACCGCTGACTCAAGAAACACCCTGAACCAAAAAGGGAGTTGATGGACTTGAGATATGCAGACTAATTAATATAAGAAGAGATTGTTGCTTAACAAATAGGAAACTAAGTACTAAGTAATGAAAGGGTTATGTAACTTGTAACCAATAAAAGCCAGTGCATTTGTCTCAGAAAATGTAGAAATAGTTTCAGATTTGACAGTTTGGGAATTAAGCAATTGTGTGTTACACCCTAGAGTCCTACTTTGTGCAAACTAGAATAAAAGAATAGAAATACCTGATATGGAAATTGGCACAACACATCATGTAACAAGCCTGCATAAAAGGCAACAGGTGTTTTTTGACAATCTTTTAACTTTTTTAGATACATGTCTTGATATATTCTGTCTGACCAAAAAAAAAAGTCTGATTTTATTATTTAACAAAAAATCATTCTTTATTCCACATATACAGAGACAAAAATGACAAATTCTCAGAAAGGGAGAAAAAAAATAATAATGAAGGAATGTTTTTTTCCAGAAGAGAAAATAACACCACAACTGTCCAATATTTTCTTTGCCAGTCCTATCTTACTTAGATACTTATATCTAGGCACCAAAATGAAGACAGTTTGAAAGGCAATTAAACCTAAGGCTTAAACCTAAAAGGTTTAGTGGTGAACTTCGCAGTGTTAGTTTAACAGCTGAACTCGATGATCATAAGGGTCTTTACCAAACTAAAAGATACTATGATCTGTAATGCTGAACATCACCTCCTTTCTGCTTCTTCTCCCAGGTTTATTGCTGAACACAATGCCATACTGTATGGGATTTCCCTTTTGTCAGTTTGGGTCAGCTATTCCAGCTGTGTCCCCTCCCAGCTTCTTCTGCACCCCCAGCCTACTCACTGACAGGGCAGTGTGGGAAGCAGAAAAGACCTTGACACTCTGTAAGCACTACTCAGCAATAGCTGAAGCAATCTTCTTTTACTAACAGTATTTTCAGCACAAATAAAAAAAAATAACCCCATACAAGCTACTATGAAGAATTTTAACTCTGTAAGAGCCAGATTTATTAAGATGACAACAAAATCAAATATTTCAAGTGTGTACCATATATCTCAGGGTTTTTTATTAAATACATTTCAGTCAGCTAAAATTCCATGTAAGTAAATTCCAAAATTTATTTGAAAATTATCTGAGAAGCAATGGCTTTCTGTTGTTCTATTAATAATAAGAAAAGCTGAATATCGGCTTGTGAAAAACCTTTATTACAAACATCAGACATGGTATCTAACAGTAAATTGCACGAAACATTCTTGATTAATATCAATATTGCAATATTAATCTCTCTTTTAATTTGTGTGGAAATAATAATTAAAAATTTTATACACCCTTTTCCCCTTCCCAAAATTAAAGAAAATAATTTTCTCTACAAAGATATAATCCTTCAAGTTGTCAGTGCCTGCAGCATTCTGAAAAATAACTAATCAAAACCGACAGAGCTAAAGCAAAGAAAGGAGGTCAGTGTGGACTATGAAATTTCTTTTTTGCTGATTTGTGCAGACTGTAATGATGCATTATGACACAAAATAACAGTGGATGTGAAAGATGTAGGGGGCAAATGTTGGGCTAGAAATCATCCTGCAGCATTACCAACCAATTCAAAGCCACTTATAGAATCATAGAATCATTAGGGTTGGAAAGGACCTTAAGATCATCCAGTTCCAACCCCCCTGCCATAAGCACGGACACCCCACACTAAGCCATGCCTCCCAAGGCTTCGTCCAACCTGGCCTTGAACACTGCCAGGGATGGAGCACTCA
>JBCJKH010042617.1:3720-38365 GCA_039877255.1 Loriculus beryllinus
TGCTATGAGGTCTCCACGCAGCCTTCTCTTCTCCAGGCTGAACAGCCCCAACTTTCTCAGCCTGTCTTCATACAGGAAGTGCTCCAGTCCTCTGATCATCCTTGTGGCCCTCCTCTGGACTTGTTCCAACAGTTCCATGTCAAATAGAATGAAAGAAAGATTGTAGATTTCCCTTATAGTCTGTTACCTTCTTCTGGTCATTGTAGTAGAAATTCACAGCCTTCAATCTCTCCAGAAAAGAAAAAAAGAGGATATCTAGGCCAGCTCTAGGCACATTTTTAGATTTTATAGCAATCTGTAGGTCAATAACAAAGCAAGTGGCCTCTTTAGTACCTCAATACTTTCCATAAAGCAGCAACATCAATGTTACCTTCTACCTTCAGAATTCTTGAAAGCTGTTTCAGATTAACAGGTAACTCCTATACTAAGTTAGACTTAATGACTTGTACATTGAGTTAGAAAACTACAGTGTTTCATCAGCTCTTCCCATAGGGACACCTGACAAATGTAGTCTTCATTCTGAAGAGTATAACCTTTTATCAGCTCATTTCCAGTGGATATCAAGTACCTATGTTTAAAAGTTCTTTTTGTCTTTCAAGCATGTATACCTTGTGGCTTTGTGGTAACCCTGTAAATCTGGGCCTGCTTGACTTCTTAAAGAGACAAGATATTTTTTCCCAAACAATTAATGAAAGAAACTTCACTAGGCAGTCATGATGTTCTTTCTGCCACATAATATCCTCTGCTTCCTTCGTAATATCATCTCCTTCCTACTGCAAAAACTGATTATGTGGAGTTGAGGAAAATCCACAGTGAATTGTTTTATATATATACATACATTAGTCTTGGAGTTATTCAATTAGATGCCTGCATTTGCAGGCTTTTTCCTAGGCACCCTGCCAGGGGAAGAAAGGCTCTTGCTGGAGGACAATGCAATGCACCCAAGCTGAATTTTCCTTCTGAACTGCTAGGTGCATTGCCTGCACCCAACAAAGCCTCCTAAAAAAGGTATTTTTAAGAAAGGTGATTTGCAATCAAATAGTCTCACAAATCACCAGCAGGATTCAGTATTGCAATTGCTATTGTATTTTTTTCCATTGGAAGCAGAGTTTCAGATAAATCAAAATATTCTGCAGCAACTTCTTAATTTCATTGGAAATGTAGATTAAAAAGCTAGCTGCAAATTGATTTCTGCAGTGCGGAAACAATTCACTGTTATCATTTCAGCTTTTCTGTTTCATGTCACATGCATTCTCAAATGTTTCATTATGATCCATTAACTAAAAATACAGGAATTCATTCCGTTTTCTATCCTGCTTTAGAGCTGCCTTTAAAAATGTGTAGGACAGAGAGGAAATCTTTTCATAGACACCTCTCTCCACAGGACACTTCTTCCGGGAGACTTGTGTAAACAACACTAACATCTACTAGGCAGTCCTAGGAGAGAAAACAGAGAAAAAAAGACATGGATGCCAGTATATAATTATATGATTTATGTATTTCTGAAATCCTGGTTGCCATAATTCCACCAACTATGGCTGGAGCAGGTTCAAACCTTGTCTGAGCATATGCAGTCTGTACCTCATGCCCAGCTCTGGAGAACTGATTATCCTCTTGAAGGCGCTAAGCATTAGCATCAGTGATCCTTTTAAAGAAAAGTTAAGGGTATCTTGGAAAAAAACACTTGGAAATGTCTGTCTGTAAGAAGCTTCACCTTTGAAAATGCAGATAGTTCTTTGGAAAAGTAAAGTAATGTAGCAAATCTTTTAAATCTCCATGCTTCAGAAGAAGATAATCTTTAGCTCCTGTCTGTGTCTGTGCATTAGTAGTTAAGCTGGCTTTTCACTGCATTGTGAGGATGTTATTGTGTATCTCAGCACATCTGCCATGCTGCACTCTGACCTGGTACCTTCACACTGCTCTCTGGTGTCCCATACTCCCCTGGTCCCAGCAGAGCCACCCAGAGATGCTACAGGAGGTCAACCTGGCTTATACAGATGCCTCTGGCCCATTTCAGGAAACACTGGAAATAGGCAATGACCTTCTGAATTGAGGCTGAAGAGAAGAGAAAATCCAGGCTCTATTGTTAGGAAAGGTTTATATCGTTGGGGGTGGGGAGGGTGGCTTATAAATGAATGTCTGCTCTCTCAGAAATCATTAAATTATTGTGGAAAGCTGCTGGCAGAGTTGTGTACTGAGACGGATAAAAATCAGAGTCAGAGCTGGGATATGTTATAAAGAATTTAATTACAAAATCTCTATCAGTGTCAGAATTTTGATTGGCTTGTCAATGGAAAAATTAATGTTATTGCTGTAGAAATAATGCTGGTTTAATTAGATATAACTTTTTAATTACAAATAGTGATGAATTTCTCATTGTAAAGTTGCCACAGTTGTTACACTCCATCAAAATACTGTGTTTGAAAGTGAATAGTATTACAATAATACCTGTTTTTTACCTTTTATTAGTAGATCTCACTAGTGTGACCCGCTGTGAGTAGGGTGATCTTACAAAAGCATTTGAAAGTGTTTATGAAACATCAGTGAGTTCTGTCCACAAACCTTAGGGGAAGAAGTGGGTTTTTATAACAATTTAACAGTTGCATAAACTAAAGCAGGTGGTTTATGCAAATTATTAGAGATCAACACAGAAAAATAGCAATTCTTACATCCCAAATGCTCTTGTCCTCCATGAACAGATTCCGCACTCTTTCTGTGTATATTTGTTTTATTTAATTACAGTTTAAAAGACTCTTCTAAAAGCCTGCTGCCATAGCTGCAGGCAAGGTAGTATCTGGAAAATAAGCAATAATACCCTGATTAAATATTAATTCATTCAAACAGGGAAAGTATGAGGCAGGCATCATGATGCTGTAAGAAGTCCATCTTCAGAGCCGCTAGAGATAGCACATGGGTTTTATAGCAGAAAGGTGAATTAGCTGTTGATAAAAAGAAACTTCAGTTCCACACCCACCTCCTTATTTCATCCCATATACCTTCTTTTGCTGTTTGTGAAAAACAAAAAACACATCAGCATATTAATGGAAAGAATAGTCTGTCACCCGAGCTTAAATGGGAGTTAGTGATAATCTGCTGCCCAGTCTATTGCATCTGGAATCTGATAATACATCTGAGCCACAGGCAGTTGTCCCATTTCACTGCTGTACAGCAATATGGTAGAAAGACTTTTCAGATTATGATTTTTTTTTCACTGAATAGGAAGAGGCACAGTGTGTGGATGCCTATGTATTTATCTAGCTGGAAGAAACCCTCTCCTAGGAGCAGCTCTTCACAGCAATGTCATTCATGGCAGGGACACAGGGGGGCTGAGGCGGGGAAATTGCACAGGGTCCTCTTCTGGGATGCAGCAGTGCTCCTCCTGGTTTTCCTGAGAGCAACCTTGTGCCTGGCAGCTTGTTTAATGGTTGTAAAACCACATTGACAGAAGCCTAAAGTCTCCTCTGATCTGTAAATGAAGTTACAGCTTTGAAGCCACTATTTAAGCTGAGCCAACAAGCCATGTTACTGTTGGCTGGTTTGTAAACATGTCGAAGAGCCATGTGGCAAGCAGAAGTGATGACATTTTTGAAAGATTGTCACAACATTAGTTATTTAATACTGTACTGAAGTCAAAGACACTTGCCTGAGAGGGGACGTGTTTCTAAGACAGATCCAGAATACCAAATGCTGAGTATTGGCTGGGTTATTAACAGTTGAAAGTAAGAATTCATTTATGATTTGAGCACGAAAGTAGGAGTCTAGAAAGAAACAATTGAGGATATTTTGTGACTATTCACTCATAGATGCTAAGTCTCAAACATAACCAGCAAGTGATTAAAAAGCTAAATACTGTTCAATTATAGTCTCAGTAGTTATGTATTTTAAATCTACTTTCGGAGTAAAGATACATGTTGCGATTTTAAAAACACAGTTCAAGTACAACCAAACTGATTAATTTTAATCTCCAAGAAGCTTTAGGCAAGTTTTTGGAAAAGATGTAATAAACATGGAAAATGCCTAGATGTTTGCAATCACTGCAGTCCTCTGGGAAGCAAGAATCAACATTCATATCTGTGCTGGACAAAACAGACTAAGAAATGAAAACCACTGGAAAGGTTCATTTGTTCTTCAAACTGTGTCTGCACAGCAACATGTTATGTTTATTCAGAAGGCACCATGGTCCACTTAGTAGATGGATACCTACTTAGTTTCTGATCACAATATTAATTTTCTACTCTTTACTGTAGTTCTGCATAGCCATTACAGGCTTCTATAGGGGCAGCCAGCTGTGTCTCTTTCTGGGGATGCAGGAGCTGCAGCACTGTCAGTTACACAGGTTACATAGGCAGATTCCACACAGCTGACAGGAGTCAGGAAGAAGCAAACCTGACTTGCCCATGCAGACGAATCATCTTTAGGTCTTTAAAAAAAGTAGCACCTTTGAATTTGAGATTTGGTCATGTGCCAAAGAGTTAACAAACATGAGAGGTAATGCTGCCATGCAGATGCTTACATTTCAGAGTAGGACTGCCAGTTCAGTTATCTCCCCTCAGCCAGTTCAAGCTCTTTGAATCAGAGGCAGATCTTACATGATATAGTCATGTATAACAAAGGAAGCCAGACTGACTGTGTGATAGGTAAACAGGTTTCCTATCAGATTAGCAATTAAGATGAATATTGTAGGAGAGCAGCTTCTAGAAATATCCTGAAGGCATTTTTTTTCCCTGGGTACATTATCATTACATAATACCTCTGTAAGAAAGACAGTTGTTGCATTAAAATTATCCTGGCAGCTGTAGATTTGCTACAGAGACTTAACTAAGGTAATCAGAAAATAATAGAGCAGGTCACTTTGAAAGCCCACAGCCCAATTCAGCTGTGACTTTCATCCCATTGACATCAAAGGAGTCAGTCAGTGTATCGTGTCTGCTCCATCAGTTTCACAGGAGCAAGAGAAGGGAGAGACAAAAGACATAAGGTATCTTGGAAGACATGAAAGTTTGTTTGCGGGATAAAATCAACTAACATGCCTAAATCCCATCAATTTTATGTGAATTCACTGTTCCTCAGCTCTTGTTACTTTTAAAGCAGTACAGAAGTCCCTAATTGGCCTGAAACTCTGAAATTTTTATGCTTGACTTCCACTAACCAAAGAATGCCTTTTTTGCTGCTATGTGGTTAAAAGGTGTGGGGGAAAAGGGTGTAGAAAGAAATTAACACAGGGAAGCTAGGAAATCAGATACCTCACCAAGCAGTTCAGCTGACACAAGTTTAACAGAGATCATACATGCATAAAGCATATCAGACAAAGCCATAAGGCCCAACAGATCATTTTATTATAGGCGGAAAATCTTTGATTCTCACAAAGAAAGCAAAGTTGGCACTGATCATACCATAAACCAATGGATTTTAAATCCACAGTTTGGAGAGAAGGAAGTTTCTTCCCATCTTGTTCTTTTTAGCATTGCAAAGCCTCGCTGAGGTAGCCCACTGCAATAAAAAGAGGAGGAAAATCCTCAGAGAGAAACTCAGGCAATTCAGAGACCTGTGGCAAAGTGCACAAAAGCATGAGAAAGCCCCACTTGAAACAACCACCCAGGTTCTGACTTAAAAAGAAAGTACATTTATTCTTTTAAAAAATCTAATACCATACAGTAAGAAAGAATGAGAACAGAGACATGAAAACAGATGACATTCAAGAGGCAGTCAATGCCAAGTCTCAACAAACTACTATCCAAGAAAGTTAAAAAAGCCTCCCATGCAAGACCTTCTAGTCCAGGTACCTTGAAAATCAGCTTGGAATTGTTTGAAAGCAGTTGTGGCTAATATTAAAGGCTCAGTATTTTCAGAAGGCAAAGTGCTTATGCTACAGGTTTGTTAAGCAGCAGAAGAGTCTGATCACCCAGGTGCAGGTGGGCAGTTCACATTTCCCGCTTTCCACAGTGTTCATCGCTTTGTGTATGTACATCTCAAGTGCACCCATTTATCATTTCATCACGTATGTGTCACAAACCTTCCTCTGGTGTGGCCCAGCTCAGCTCTCTGATGCAATTAGCATTATTTCTTAAAAAAGGAAACCAGTTAATGATATGCAAACTCTTTTTATCACAGTTTTCTGACAAGTTTTCAGCTAAATTAACTTCTTGGTTAGAGCTAGCCTTTTAGTGGAAAAAATCTCATGTTTTTTCAAAAAGAAGATATATTGTGTTTGATGGCAAAGTTTTAGTAGCCAAGGGGGTACAAGGATGTTTTCTGTGAGAAGCTGCTGGAAGCTTCCACTGTGTCCAGTGGAGCCAATGCAGCTGGCTGCAAGATGGTCTCACTGCTGGACAAGACTGAGGCGACTAGTGATGATGATAATGTAGTTAAGAAAGGGGAAAGAATGCTGCACAGCAGCAGTGAAGAGAGGAAGTGAGGATATGTGAGAGAAACAGCCCTGCAGACACCCACGTCAGTGCAGAAGGAGGGCAGGAGGTGCTCCAAGCACCAGAGCAGAGATTCCCTTGCAGCTCATGGTGCAGCCCATGATGAGGCAGCTGTGCCCCTGCAGCACATGGAGGTCCATGGTGGAGCAGATCTCCACCTGCAGCACATGGAGGACACCACACTAGAGCAGGGGGATGCCTGATGGAGGCTGTGACCCCATGGGAAGCCCGCACTGGAGCAGGCTCCTGGCAGGACCTGTGGCCCTGTGGAGAGAGGAGCCCACGCTGGAGCAGGTTTGCTGTAGGACTGGTGACCCCACGGGGGACCCACGCTGGAGAAGCCTGTTCCTGAAATGCTGCACCTATGGAAGGGACCCACACTGGAGAAGCCTGCTCCTGAAGGACTGCACCTTATGGAAGGGACCCACACTGGAGAAGCCTGTTCCTGAAGGGCTGCACCCATGGAAGGGACCCGCGCTGGAGCAGTTCATGAAAAACTGCAGCCCATGGGAAGGACTCACATTGGAGAAGTTCATGGAGGACTGCCTGCTGTGAGAGGGACCCCACGATGGAGCAAGGCAAGTCTGTTTTGCCTATGACAGAAACTGGTGAGTGATCTGTCCCCAGACCAGCTGATCAGGGGAGAGAGCATGGCCTTGGTGGGCACCTGGCATCCAGCCAGGGTCAACCCACCACAGCAGATTACCAGAAATCTATATTAGCTCAGTTCTTTTTTTCTTAAAGCTGATTACCAGAAATCTAAACATTTTTTTCTTTTTTCTTTTTTCTTTTTCCTTTTTTCTTTCTTAAAAACCCAAAACATTTTAGGATTGTCCCTGTGGTGGTGCATGAAAGCTGTAGCTGTCTCCAGTCCCCTCCATTGCCCAGGTTTCCTCACTGGACTAGATATCATATAACGAGTCCTACAGCCAGGAACTCATAGAGCAGGTCAAGGGAGGAGCAGTTTGTTTAAGAAGCCCACACAGCTGAAGGCTTTGGAATACGAAGCATGCAGACTACTGCTCCCATGAGACGCTTGAGGTATCAAAACAAAACCATTTTCAATTGAAAACATGAGCTTCATTTTTCATCATAAAGCATAATTTTCATTATGAAAAATAATTTCTGAGCAGCTCCAAAAACAACAGTCCAGTGGCACACACAGTTCAATGGCTTATTAAAACTGAAGTGGGGAATTTGCATGTTATGAAATTGGGGCATGGCCAGGATATTCTCGGAATAAAGAACCAGGGGAGTTTTGCTAATCATCAACAGTCACGGATGCCAAGGATAACACCTTTGTCCAAAACCTGTTACCTCCAAAGTCCTGCCTTCCCTAAGAGCCTGTGAAGGAGGTGATCAGGAAGGATCAGGAAACTTAGCAACTAAAAAATGTTTATTTGCGGCATAACTGAGTAAAACCCCTTTCTCTCGCCAACAAGCGAATGATTCAATGTGTGTACCACTTTGTCCGTTAAGATGGAACAGTCTTTCCTACATTTGATTGCTGTTATTATTAGACATACTGAACCAACAGACAAGATGCATATTAGCAAGAAAAGCATCTAAGGTTTTCAGCACAAACTGAAACGATTTCCACAAGTGCATGTTTGAAAACACAAGTGCAGCACAAGTCAAAGTACTTTAAGATTGCTAAAAAGCTCTTGTTCCATCACCATCAGGTGCTGGTGTTGTTTACCACTATGGGATTTATTGGCAGCTGCGAACTCATAAAGGCTCTCAGAAAGTAGGCACAACCTTAGGGTCATATTGCAGCATCTTAATGGAGTTTTTCCAGCAAAATATTTGCTGCCCAATGCTTGTAACAGTCAGGACCTTTCTTTCCTCTCGGTGATTTTTCAGCACTCTCACCAATTATGTAAGGGACAGGATAAAAAGGAGCAGCGTGGCCCTGAAGAACATCACCAGAAGATGGGTGACAGCAAGCTCCAGCCCTGCAGGCCAACACCTGGAGGGGTGCAAAGGACAGGCAACCAGGACGGACATGAAGCATCCATGAAGCATGAAGCATGAAGCAGCCATGGAGTCTGTCTGTAATTGCTACAACAGTCCTGATGTTTCAGCAGCCCTGGGATGCAGAAAGGCTGACAGAGGTACATTAAGGAAGGGTTAAGTTATAAAGATGGTGGCTTGCCAAGAGTAAAAGCCAAATCCGAAAAGGAAAGCCTATAATAGCTAGTCAAATATATATCATAAATCAAGAAACTGCAGGCAAAATCCCCCATTAAAGGATTATATTTGCAGAGCTGTAAAAGAGGAGAATATCTGAGCCTTCCTACATTGCTGTTGACTGCAAGCTTCCTATTATTTTTTCTAGGCGCATTCATACTTTCAAGACAGATTATTTACAGAAGTTCTATACTTACAAAAAAAAAAAAAAAAAAAGAAACAGAATAAATCAAATTAAAAAAAGGTGCAATAAAGAAGGTTAGAATGATCAATGGTTCATTTCTAAGCCGTCTAGTGTTTGCTGCCTAAAATTTTTTAAAGCAGAATTTATAGATAAATATATTTACGGTTTTTATAGCTCATAGTATTTAGCTCTATCTTTGTATATTCATTCTGCCTCGGACTCTAAAAGATATGTTGGAGTCAGACTCATTTCCTAAAAACTTTATACCTTCACTAATTTACATTTCCAGTCTTTTTTCAGATGAAACATAGTCCTAAAATACAACACTTTCTTCCCCAGAAGCTACATTTGAAAGTATATCTGCATACTATTCCCTAAATACCACTTGTAAATGTTCATCCTTTAGTTTGTCTGCTGATAGATGAGAAAAATATTAAACCCCACACTGTTTACGAATTCATAAACTAGTGTTAGGCTTCTGATTATGCTGCGAGATCAAGACAGGCTTGCAGACAAGCATGAGGACATGGAACCTCATGTCATGCTCTCCATCTACACAGAGATGCTTTCCATGCGTATCTCTGCTTATTTTTTCATCAAAGCAACTGTGTTTAGGGCAACCCACAAACAAGCTCTGGCCATAGACTGGCCCGAGGAGCCTGACCTCCTCATGCTCATCTGTTCAGGTCACCCAAGATGGCACAGGTACCAAAGTGGTGACCAGACCCAAGCTTTTCTCCCAGGTATACACAGGTATACACTCAGATATTCATCTGAGCCCACAGCAGAACTCATACCAGCTCATAAACAACATGGAGGCTCAGCTTGAGCAAGAGTTTGAAACTAAAATAGCAAGGTACACACGTCAGCGGTGGTTCTTCTACACACAGCTGCAGAAGTTTATTGCACATCACTCATCCATGTCCACAATTATTTCCTCAGGAAAGAGCAGGTCTCTGTAAAATTCATTTTATTTGCAAATGTATGCAATCAGTCAGGCACAGTAGAGAAAACTATTACTTGGATGGAAACTGTGCAGCTTGTATCTGCCTATGACAACAATAAAAATACAACACTCAGGTGAAATTGCTGACTCCCTGGTCTTTTGGTTTTAAAATATATTATTGATATTGACTTTAGATCTTGCCTGTTCTACTTTAATTTGGGCTGGGCCTCTACAGAAACCTGTTGCCTAGGTAACAAATGTTGTGCACCATAATAAGGCAAATTGCTGTTGAAATAAATAGTAATTATGCCCTGGATTCAAAAGTATTATCTTTCTCTTTACTTTAAACTATCCTTGGGAAAGCTATAAGCATAGGCTTTGTTCATTGGCATCATCTCATTGCACGGCAGCTGGGGGAAGGGGGGAGCCTCCACGCCCTCCTTCTACTCCCATGGCAGCACTAAGCCTGTATGTATAGATATTTTCAAATGGTATTTAATTCCTCAAGGGTGTATCAATACAAAGTGCAAAATTCCCATCAGGAAAGAGCAGGGGTTGACTTTACTCCTTTTCAGCATCTTTTACAAATGAGCACCATCTCAGAGTGTTTTCCACTCACCCTGCTGAGTCCTGCCCTGACCTGGGGCCTTGCATACCTGTTCATATCCATTGGGTGCTGGATTTGTTCAGTGTATATGGCTCTTCTAATAGTTTGGTGATTCACAGACAAGTAGGAGCCTGAAGGAGTGAATAACAATGTCATGCCTAACATTCATCCATTTGTACTCATAAAAGTATTTGCACTGGAAAAACAAATGTGAAAGGGAATGTGGATGGCTGCTTTCACTTTTCCCCTTATTCATCAATTTTTAGCAGAGTATGGTGGTCTCAGTTTTCATAACATACCATGATCAGCCACAGTGCAGCTGCCCATGGGTGCTCCAAATCGGCCATGAGGGAGCATTTGTTCACATGTGTCCTGGGACTCTTGTCACAGCCCATCACAGCATGCAGCTGAGCCAAAGTCCCCCACCTTTCTCCACAGTAATCAGGCCCTAGAGCAAGGCAAAGTATTGCCAAGCAGGTATGTGAGGAGTAAACTGCAATGAGACTACATGAGAAACTGTAACCCCATCACAAGCGGGAGCCATCAGCCAGCACATCTGTGCGAAAGGAGTACACAAACTCCCTGCTTGGTCCTACTGCCCACACTGTGAAAGAAGGATGCTCAAGCTATCACTCCACACAACAGCTCCTCTGCAATCTGCAGACAGGAGCTGATGCTCCCCATGTATCCCCCTGCACACAGTAGGGTGCAAGAAGAAACACTTACTCAGCTGTAGAAGATTCCAGTCTGGAAAGAGTGACAGCAAGTCCATCCCTAGATATGCTTTCTACTGATACCAGATTTACTGGGTTGTAATGAACTAAAACAGCTAAGCTGCAGAGCTCCCAGGCTGGTAGACCTCTGGAGTGGTGGCACTGTCTTTAAAACATTCTTCATTCTAATGATTTTCTTGTGATTTCCCCAGTGTTTCTACCTCTGTCATGTGTTTGCTTACCAGAGCTTTCAGTCATTCTGCCTGATAAACTACCACAGATCCCAATTTAATAGCATTGATGTGACAGCAGCCAGGGCAGTAAGACGATATGAATAAAAGAAATGTTCAAAATGCCACTTTACTCAGGAAGATGTCTTCTTTTCTTAAGGAGAAGCTAAGTCCTGGGGAGAGAGTGGGCTTGGCTTCAGGCAGAAGGCATAAGGCCAGTCCTCCTCTTGGCTTCTCCTCCAGTCTCAGAAGGAGCTTGCAGCCCATGGGGACACCCCTGGATAATTACATCCTTGCATCGGGTTTTTCAGGTCAAAGCTCCTTTCAAATGAGACCAGAAGAACATTGTGGGTATCCTTATACACCTATTCCTGGTAAGGTTTGCACAGCTCTTTGGAAATTCAATAGGACTTTTGAAAGTAAATGGAGCTGAAGTGGTGGCAGTCATTGTGGTGTAAGCTCTGGGACACTGCCCAGGCAATGGCTGCTCAGTCAGGCTTTAAGAACTCCAAGCTAGAATAAAAACTCCATGGAAGTGAATTTTCACCTACTTTGGCTACTTTCTGAGGCTTTCAAAAAATGTGCAGAGCATGTATTCATTGCCCTGTTAAGAAATAATGATATTTTCCAGAGCTATCAGCCCAGCTTATTTAATGAGCCCTGAAAGCATTTAAAAAGTGCGTGTGTGCGCATACATGCATGTATGTACTGGAAGACAGGGAGGCACTGGGAATCAGAGACACTTTATCAGAAAACATGATCTGTTCTTTACGGAGTTTGACACACACAATCTTATCTAATTATTCAGAACATTTAACATCACCTAACCCCAGATAAAAATCTCTTACCTCCTCCCCTGCCCCCTCCTTGCTGAAACTTAATACGCAGAGACTAATACGGCACAAAACCATCTCACTGAGCTTTAAGATGTAAGACGACAACTCATGACCTTTGCCACTGATTGCTAGCCAAGTTACATATGTCTCAGAGCCTCAGTGGGCCACCATTCGTCACCATGCTGACAGTGAAATACAGCTCAGCCCATTGTTCTGCAGCAGTAAGCTAGCCCAGGCCAGTGGTGATGGAGAGCAGTTTGTAGGACATTGTGCTGTGTTCCCCCATGGTGTTCTCCCCAGGAGACCCTGTTCTATGCACCCTGGATAATCCATGGAGTTTGGGAGAGGCCATAGACATCCTGGCAATGATGAGAGTTATTTCTTGGAATAGTTTTGGAAACCGGAGCGCCAGCATTGCCAGACTAGAAAGGGTGAATAACCATCATGCTTTCAGAATGATCATTATATCTTGGATGAAAAAATGAAAAAGAAAAAAGCCTTCCTCACCAGTACAGTGTATTTCTGCATTAAGCTGCTATTTGTGATTCCTGTGATCTCCAAACCGGGGGTTGCCAAGTCCTTCCTGTGCACATTTCATTTAAGCAAAGGAAAGAAATTCTGAATCAGACTGTTTACTTGGGTGTAGCTGCTCTCCCACTGTGCTGGCCAAATTTGCCTTGTAGGCTTAGAAAAAAACCTAAAGGCCAAGCAGCCTGTCAGACAGCTATTCTTTATCATTTGGTGCCCACAGCTGAGCGGGTACAATTATGAGGACACTTTGCATTACGTAAACCAGGCATGCATGCATGCAGTCCAAGCAATCTGACTTACACTGTGTGGGAAAGCTCTTTGACTCCAATTACTGTCTTCACAACAGGCGCTGAGCCTCCTACCTGACTCCTGAAGTTCCAAACTAACTTCCTTCAAACCTCCATTTAACACTAGAGATACACAAAAAAAAAACCCTCCTACCTTTCTACGTTTCTGTAGATGGGTATACCAGGACCACCTACATTTTGGTAACACTGAATTGCTTGAACACACACGCATCTTTCATTTAAATCCCAGTAGCACTGCTTTATACCTAGCACCACAATATTGTGGTTCTCGGCCACCCTTTGAGAACTGACTTTATAACTGGGATTGCACTTAATTCAATCAAAACCAGACTGCGATGAATATGCTGATACCCTAATTAATGTTCTGATGAAGTACCTATTTGCACCTATTTGGGATGGCAGAGGTGCTTTCCTGTCAGCAGAAATAAAACTGCAAGAAAGCCATATGCAGCTGGATCAGTGGTCAAGTGACACCAGTATTCTCCTGATCAGTGGCTTGGTCTGACCTTCCAATGTTATCAACTGGACTGCTGGGACCTAAACAGAGGTACCCTTAGTTCTTCCCATCTGAGGATGCTTCTGATCACATGCATAAAACATTCAGAGGAGGCAGAGACTGGCTTTTCTACAGCCTACGTGAAAGCTCTAACTGCCATTCTTACAATGCTAAATATTTATGCAGAAGCATATGCATAAAAAAAAATGGCCAGAAACACCTTGGAAATGTGAGATCTGGAATCCCATCCCACCAGGCAGTGGAAGGATCTGAGTGCTGATCCCCTTCACCACAGGTGAGTCTACAGACTGCCAGGCTACCAAAAAAAGCAGAAGGAAAGCTCTAGATGAGAAATGAGATGGGGGAATCGCAGCTCCTAGTTTAGCCGAGGTTGCCAAGCTTCCAGCCTGCAGGGTTGTGCCTGGGTATGATACCTTGCTATCTTCTAGCATCCATGGCTGCCAGGTTTATCTCATATGTGATTCTATATTTAAATATATACAAGCGCATACACTATGATAAAAGAATAAAAGCCTTAATTCTAAGTGCAAATATTTGCACTTCTGCTTCTAAGCACTATGGTATTTGAGACTGCTCAAATTAAAGCCCCAAATGTTAATCCAAGGATCTAGGAGCAGCAGTATGTATACAAGCTTTCTTCTTTGTTTTCCCAGTGACCTTAACCATTCTCCCTAGAAACAAAAATTCCTCCCTAGGATGCCTCCATGATTTCTGGCTCATCAAAGGAGTATTGCTGTGATAAATCCAGTAGGAACTCTTTTGTCACATATGAAAAGACTGATTATTTCTCTTTCTTGTGTTTAGCCACATATTGCAGAGTAAGGAGGAATGGGTGGGTATTTTTCTACTTTGGATATTGGTCTTTTATTAGAAAAAAAATGCTAATTATTAATTACGCTGGGGTTTGTAATTCATGTTAGTATTTTTAAACTCTAAAAAGCAGACTAATTAGATTAGCCTCTCTAAGACAGAATTCAAATAATTTAACCATAGAGCAGCCATCAGAAGAATATGATAAAAGCTGTGCCATGTCAGATGGGTAGGTCCACCCAGCTTATTACCCTATCTGACGACAAGCTAGCTCAGAGGCCTATGAAAGGGTGCTGAAACAGGGTCAGCACCCAGTAATACCCCCTCAGCCTCCAGCAGTTTGCAGATGCTGAGATTCAGTTTGTGTATAATATACCTTGGCGGGGTTTTTTTCCTTGGGTATTTCTGGAGAGAAAAGTCATATGTAAGGCTGGAAAATACACAGAGGAAATGAGATAAATATCAGAACTCTGCTAAAGTCAATAGATTTGCATTTGAATAAAGCTGGTAGTAGAGAAAAAGTAAGGGTACATGTTAAAATAGACTAAGCAGAAGAAATTGTCTTGACTGGAATCACCAAGAATATGTCATGTATTGTTTCATTCATCTTCAAGCTGACTCCCAGGTTCAGAATGTAAACTCCAGTTTTCCTCCGTACTGTTGAACATCTGCACTCTTTCATTTCATTTTATTTCAGCACAATTGGGGTGGTTTTATCACATAAAGAGCAACGTCTATAGCAGTACAATTTGTGATTTTATTTCTGCTTGAAATCAAGCTAATACATCTTAGACATAGTGCACATCCTACACAAAAAATAACTAACACTGCCATCCATGTGTATTATAGGTAAAGACTATGGTAGAAAAGTCAAACCATCTCAAAGAATGCAGTCAACTAACTTCTGCCTTCCCTGTGCACAGAGCTGCACCAGTGGTATGAACACTCCTAACCAGGTGTGCTGACCACTTCTGAAGAGCGGGTTTGTTGGTTCCACCATCTCCCAGGACATAGGGAAGCAATGAGTGTGCATAGCTTGTAACTAAGCCTTGGGTGCATTGCAGAAGTTCAGAGGAGCAGACAAGAAGCCTGGCAGCCAGGGATGGGATATCTGGAAGGTGGCCATAAAGCGTTGGTTAGGTCTCTGCCAACTCCTGTGCCAGGAGTCTCTGGAGAATTAGCTACAATCCATCTCCTTCTGATGATACAATTGGTTATTGTCTTACCTTTTCTCTTGAGAATTATCCAAAGCAGAGTTATGCCAGAAAGAGCAGAGGCTCATGTTATGATGGATATAACACATAAATGTGTGTTTTTAATGTCACAACCAAACTGTGCTGATCTCCTAAAATCCTTTGCATATGCATGTGATCAAGCTAAAAATCGTGCTGAGAAATAAGAATGTTTGAAATCTGAATATCTCAGGGATGCTATAACGCTAGGATACATCTCCACTATACTTACAATAAATGCTTCCAGTTCTGAAAGATGTTTCCAAGATAGTTTTAGCTTAGTTATGTTGACCACAGGCAACAGCAGAGCTAAAGAGACATGGACTATAACAGGTCAAAATACTTAAGGTTCCTGGCAATTTCACAGTTCATAATGAAGCTCATTACAAGAAGGGCAGTTCCTTATTGCCAAGAACACTGATCATTAACTTGTGCTGTGTTAAACATGAGGAAGAGGTTCAGTCCTGGGTATAACCATCCATCAACTGCTGTCTTCTGAAACCATTTCAAGAGTTTAAGCCCATTTTCAAGTAAACATGTTCAAACCACACTGTCACACCTTGTACCTTCTCATATCTCCCCTGAGCAGTTCCAGAGGGACCATCCTTTTGCTCTGAGAAATAGCTCCTCTTTCTCCCGCTGCAGTTCACTGGTTCAACAGCGTTGGGGAGAATGTGATTAACTTCTTCAGAAAGAAAAATTCATACTTGGAGTGGCATTGCCTCAGGGAGTAAAATTTTAAGCAACCCCTCCCTATTTCAAGACTATAAACAACTCAAGTCTCTAAACTTCTTAAGCTACAACTGCCTGAAATGATACATTTTCACCTCCCATATTTCTTAAAGTAACAAGAACAGTGTTTCTGTGAAAAGCAAGACAGGATAGCCAGTAGCAGACAAAGCCTTATTCACGAACTCAATTGCATCTTTGCAGTTGAAATGTGATCAGGATTAGATTATGTACCCATGTACGAGTTTCTCTGGTCTTCACAGAGCCAGATTGATTAAGCAGTCATCTAGTGAAATCCATTCCCTTCATCAGGGAAAGAAAGTGTATGTATTTATATATCTGTATATGTATATATGTATGTGTGTGTGTATATTTGGAGAATTAAGTATAAAGGTAATTTCAAATAAAGCAACACTGGCACGTTAATATGCTGATGACAATACCTCTAGTCCCAAGCTGTGTTTTACAGCACACTCTGTGAATCTTTGTATGGAATACCTACCTACAGGTTTCTTGGTGCTATTTCAGAGGAGCTCAGAAAAAAAAAAAAAATAAAAAAAAAAAAAGGAAAGAAAAGAAAGAAAAAAGAAAGAGAGGTGAGAGACGTGTTCTTTTACAGGATCTTTCCTGTGTTAAAGAGAAGATTGGATTCACTATCAAGTACAATGGCAGCTCTTCATGCAGGAGCCTTGAAAGAGAAGGCCTGAGGTAGCTCTTTCTGATTATATAGACCAGATACAACACATACTGCATAATGCTGTTCTGTGTGTTTTTTCCTGTGCTTTCTAGAGCACAAATTAGATGGTATCATGGAAGGTGTCAGTTATCAGTGCATAATTATTACCTGGAACTTCTTTCTAAAACAGAACATCAAAATGGCAATATCAGACTTGAGATGACAGTAATCACTCCTGTTCTCACACTTTAATATTTATTGCAAGTAATAAAAAATCAACTAATATTTAGGCTAATTTAAAAATTAGCAGTAATAAGCTCCTGGTATCCATTTTTATAATATTTGCATCATCCTTGAAGAAAACAATACTCTCTTGTGGAAAACAGTAAAGTTTACTTGGTAGGCAGTATATTTGCCTCCAGAAAAACAGTTGTTTCTCTATGAAAAGGTAAGTTACAAAAATTGCCAATTCATTCCTCAAAACTTAGTTTTTAAAAAGATTCTATTTATCCAGATTTACAAACTTTCTTTTTAAAATTAAATACTTCAAGGCATATCAAAGCTGACTTGCATAAAGCAAAAAGATGAAATCTTTTTCTAATGCTCTTCGTCGATGATTTCCAACTCACAGATTCTTCCAAAATACTGTTTAAAGCGCAGTTATTGATCATGGAAAATTTTGCTATCAAAGTCTGCAATAAACTAGCTTTATGGTTGCCTAATCATGTAAGTCCTCCCCGCCTTCATAAAAAAACCATTGTGCCTCTTCAAACAGTTAATTACCGTTGTAAGATTCAAAATATTATCACAGTTATTACAGTTGGGCTTGCCTTTCACTTTTAAATGCAATGTTTTATTTATTGTCTCAGGTTTTTTCTCTATTTTTGTTCTTAGGTTCTTTTATTTTTTCTTAGCTTTTTCTGGAATTTATGGTGGTGTCTGCCTCCAAACATTCTTTTATAGCACTCTCAAAAGTATTATGATAGTTTCTTCAGTTTATGTGAAGCCTTGCATTAAGAAGTGCATTTCTATTTTGCAGTGCTGGGAGTTAGCCTTGAGACAAGAGCCACAGCCGTATGGAGAAGTCAGCCTCACATAGACTAATTCATTCATCTTGAAGCCTCACCTCATCTTTGCAGCACAGCCACACAGCCCCAAGCATCTTGCACCAAACTTACTCCTTGACAGGTAAGGTGTGCCCCTGGGGAAAAGGAATGAAGGCAAGGAATTTGAGCCATCCAAGGATGCTGCTCACTTCATCCAACCCTTGAACTCAACCAGAGCATGCGTCCACCCAGTGAGCTGCTGGGAAGAAAGTAATACCAGTCTGAAAAATGCCAAGAGAAAGCTGAAGTTGCAAGAAAATAGAGCTATATAGGATGTTTAATATCTGCTGTCTGAGAATCATTGCTGACTTATCATTTAGTTTACATCTTTCTGGGTTATACCTTTTATAAGAGTTTGAGTAATGACCATCTTTCTACTCCTATACTTTGCACTTGGAGTGAGGAGTGTAGTTGCAAGGTGGCTCCAGCTGCCTTGACAATAGGCTAGATTATGTGTCAGGTTTCCCCTTAGGTTTCTCATTTTCTGAAGTAAGTTTGTCCCCTTTAGAAGTAAGCTTGTTTTCCAGTTGAGTACCAGTCACAATAGCTCTCAGGATGGGACTCATCTGGCATTAATGCTAACTTTCTAATGAGTCAGCTCTACATTTGTTGTCTGGGCTGCTGAAAAAGCTAAAAGTGAAGGCAGAAGTAGGCAGAATGGTCACTCTTCAGATGGATCCATCTCTCCTTGTAGGCTAAAGATAGGATTTCACTAGTTTACATTACAAACCAGGCTTTTTACACTCTCAAAAATAGGTGAGGTGAATCTCATTTTCAGCAATTACAAGAGCTTGAGCTTTACAATTTGAATTCTGAGGTGATGAACTCTGTGAAAAGAAGCTCATCAATGAAATCTGGGGGCCTATGTCAGCTTAACAGCCTCGGGGAATATCAACAGGAGGCAGATCCAAGCACATGATTTCTTCTGAGCCCCCTGCTCTGTTCAAAGGTGAGGTGCTGACCAGCATCTTTTGTCTTTACTTCAGGTTTTAACCTAAGTGTGCTCTAGGCAATCTTCTCACTGTAACTTTCAATAACACCAAGGGTAATAACAGCAGCATTCTCAGATCTTAGTAAATATCTTCACAATAGCCTGTGAAGACATAGCAGTATAAACCAAAGCATTTCTTCAAGTTTTCACTCTGAAATCCACCTACACACATAGACAGAAAATGTTACCCTCCTCTGGACGTACCTCGAGAGCAAGTAAATTATTCCACTGCAGACTACAGTTAGACTCATTTATTTTTTTCAACCTGGTATTTTGCAGCAAAAATGCTGACTAAGTCTGTTGAAAGCTGATAGTCTGCTAGTACTTTGCCATAATTTCCCTTGAGGGATAAACAAATCCTCCCCAAACTCACTGATAAAGCACAAGGGCTGGTAATTATGCAGCCAGATAAATGAAATGAATTGTAAAAACAGGGAAGAAAGTTGTGCACATGTGAGTGTGCAGTTCGCACCTGGCCTGTATTAATTTGGCTTCTGAGACCTGGGTGATGAACTCTTAGGCTAACTTTGAATGAAAACATACTCCAGAAGAAACCAGTATATTCTCAAAATCTGAAACATTACACTGTTATGAAGGAAAGTTTATTGGTTTGGAAGAGGTTTGTTTTCATGGGCTTCTGGGACTGACATAAAAGCATAGTGAAAAATAAAAAGGCTTCAAATACAATGACAAAGACGACTTTCAAAAAAACCTAAATTGGTTAAGATTTGCCTACCATAGTACTTTTGAGAGTGAAAAGATGCTATGAAAGAGTGTTTGGAGGCAAGATGCCACCATAAATTCTAGAGAGAACCTAAGAAAAAAAATATAACCTAAGAACAAAAATAAAGAATGAAACTGAGAGAATAAATAAAACACTGTAGCTAACACCAAGTGAAAGCTTGGAAAAGCAACAATGAGAGGAAAATGTAAGAACTGCAAAGAAATTAAAACATCACAGAGAAAAAATAATGTAAGGAAAAATATTCATTATTTCTAAAATTACAGGAGAAAAGATCAAACAAAATGACAAGGCAGAGGGGTTATAACATACAGGAGGAAGTGGTGGAGATTTTTTTCCCATGCAGATTTTAGCTTAATGGAGGTAGAGGACACTGAAGGCCAGAAGTATACACAAGTACAAAACATGATAGGAAAAATAGATTGAAGAAATGTCCACCAAGAGTAAAGAAACAGAATCTTGAGGAATCAACAGTGAGCTCAGAATGTTCTCCAGACACAGACTGTTGGAAACGGGGCAGGAAAACTCGGCGAAACATTTCTCTATGTTTTCCTTGTTCTTGTGCTTCTTCCCCAAGCATGTGCTGTGGTGACTGTCAGCAGTTTGATGGGTATTTTGGACTTTTGTCCTAATCCAGTGTAGCAATTTTTATACATTTACGTATTAGGTGTCTTTTTCTGGATCTCTCTTTCATTGCCATGGCTATAAATACTTTCTGAAGTTTGCTGTGTAACCACACTTTCAAAGTGCATTTTGTCAAAGCTGGTGAATTTTCTAATATTGCCCAGGTCCATTCTTCTCAAGTTATCTATCAGGCCTTTGTCTCCACAAATTCACTAACTTTGTTGTATTGAGTCACTCTGCTCTATATTTCTGGATACAAGTTTTTGGATATAATGAGACTTCCTCCTCACATGTGTTCTTTCTTAAACCTTATCAAAACAAAATGAATATTTCTTGTGAGGGAAATAGGAAAAATATATTTACTGGTATTCTTACCAATATTAAACAATCAAACTGCAGTAATGAGTAAGCATGTTATGAATAACAAAAAGGCAAAAGCAATGATTAAAATGATAAACAGAAATTTCCTTTCAGCAATTTGAGGATCATATTTGATGCAAGCATTTTTTTAACTAGCCAGCAGAAGTGTGATCATGAGTAAGATGCAAGAGCTAAAACCAAAACAATAAGCCAGTGTTCAGACTTTCAGAAAAAGGAAGGATGAGCAACTTTAAAAGCAAGCAAGAACCGGTAAATAGAGAAAATAATAAATGCAAATAAATCACAGCTGCAGAGGGAACCACAGAAAGTTAAATGTTTGATGATGTGAAATCTAAGTAGTTTAATTCTAAGTGTTAATTATTTCAAGTGCCTTTTGCAGCATGCTGAGTCTAGTGAAACAGTATGAATCACTGTCTAGCCTTAAATATAAACCATAATGGAGTTTATCTTAGTGCTGGTGTCTGTTTTCCCATTTTTCTACTAAAGCAGTCTTCGGGCATTGTTTCTTTAAGGGTTTAAGGTCCTTCTCCTAGCTTCTGCTTTGTCTTTGTATAGCTAAACAGCTCTTCTTTCACAAATGTCATCATAGCTGATCTTAAATACACAGAAGTACTATTTTTCATTCCACTAAAGCGAAGAGCTATCTTGATACAAATATTGATATCACTGTTTTATTACAGCTGCCAATATCCCAGTCTCAGAACAGATTCATGCTGCACATCAAGCTGCAGCAGTGCTTTACAAGAAGCTCTGCTTCAGATACTGGCTGCCATGTGTATGGGATTTGGCCATCCTGGTGCTGCTCTCAGTAAACTCAAAAAGCAAGGACAGCACTGAAGCTGCTGTAAAATGCATTTTTTATCTTGTGCCTCCATTCGTTAGGCAGTCACTGGTGAGGTCCTGAAGGAATTGCTCAGGAATAAGGGGATTCTGTTGGGGTTTTTTACTTTTTCTTGATTCATTGGGTCCAACAGACTGAAGAACTTGTCAGTCCATGTTGTTTAAATACCAGAAGACCACAGGTGAAAGTATTCCTCAGATGCACATACCCCTGACTTTCTCAGAGGTGAATTATGAAATTCAGCTTATATTACAATAAACAATTACACATGGAGATGTCTTTTATTAGCAGCCTTCAACAATTTTAGAAGAATTTAATCCCAGGCACAATTTGCAAGAATCATAGAATCATAGAATAGTTAGGATTGGAAAGGACCTTAAGATCATAGTGTTCCAACCCCCCTGCCATAAGCAGGGACACCTCACACTAAATCATGCCACCCAAGGCTTCGTCCAACATGCAATATTAGTTTTTATGGATGCTATAGAGGAACTAATTGGCAAGCTTAGACCACTACTGCTTTTAAAAGCACTGTTTATATGGGAATATGCCTTCTAACTTTCAAACAGAAAGGAAGAGTTAGGAACTGAATGTATGGAGTTGCGTACATAAATCATAGTAAGATGCTCATTTGTATCATTAAAATTTCAAATATTTAAAAAAAATGGATTTTAGATTTCAAAATTCGGAGGGTAAGAAAAACGCTATTATTTGGCCATGAAGTGTGACATATTTATGCCATTATGTAAATAATGATTGTAAAATATGATCTAGATGTTATCTCAGAATCCACGAGGTGGCAGTGTCACAGTTTTCTTAGTATTGCGCCCTGAAACATGAATTTTCTTTTTAAATATCTACATGTCATTGTGATATTTATCACCTCAGTTTTGACAAATTTTGAAGTATTTGAGACATTTCCCTCATTTCCAAAAACTCACAATTGTATTCCTAAGAAAAAGCAGAGACTACTGTGTAAAGATGAGGAGCTGGCTTCCTAAGAGGCATCTGTCCTGTTCCTCAATGTTCAGTGCTGGGGTGCCTATGGAGTCTTGTGAAGAATGCTGAATTCAAATGTGATCATATTCTGCACAAAAATCAGAACATCACACCCTGAAATCCATCAGTCCTCAAAACATACTTTCACTTACAGTAGTAAAAGTAAAATAAAAATTAATGGCAATTTCTCCCTATTTCAGTCTTATTTAGAAAGCCTTGACTTTGTTATTTAGCCAAACTAGTGAATGTTAGGCCTTTGTTTGCTTATACCAGCTATCTTTATAAAAGTCTCTTTATTTTAGAAGTGGAATATACAATATGCCCCTATATCCCTGAAAACGTAGCTGCATCGTATTTTGAAAAACACTGAGAATGCAGAAATACTAAGAATGTCTAAAGGGAGTGATACCCTTGTCCTATTCTAGTCTTCCCCTGGAAACACAACATCCTTATTGCAAACGAAGGAAAAGGTCACACAGCATTTAGCAAGTGGTTTCATTTGAATTCCTGGGCTACCATTGCCTTTGCACCCGCTGTAAGGCAGCTCACAAGCTGTTTTGCTTTGTCCCAAGGGCTGGGGTTGTGGCCATCACCCTGGCTGCTGGCTCTGTGCCACGGTGGAGCGGGGTGGCCCATGCAGAGTTGCTTGCCATCACATTGAAAAGATTAATGTGATTGGATAGATTGCATCCGTCAGGATCTGTCAGATTCCCAGGAGGATGATTAATTAGTGTAATCTTATTTAAACACAGTATATCAATTCCAATCTTTCCTACATCCAGTGTGAGCTTTCCATCCCTATCCTAGCAAGCCCTTCAAGAAACGCCAGGGATGTGGGGCCAGGAATATACAAACATTCTCAGCAGAGCCGGCACTTGGATTTTCTCGCTGCCTTTTGGAGTAAGGGCTGCACAGTTGGCTAGCTTAACCTGCCACCTCCTTCCAAAACAACCGGTTATGCTCCGTGACAGTTACAGTCATCTTGAAAACTCACATCTGTGACTGTACCTCTTCCTTCTCTCCTGATAACTCCTCAGTGTGATCTCCTCTATCTCTCCATGTGGCTCTGCCTCTTAATCCCCCTCTCTGGTCTCTCTTCTGCGGTAATCTTGCCAATATGTAACATCCCAGCCGTGGTCCCAGCTCTTTTGCCATTCTGGACTATGCTCAGTGATGAAGGAACCCGTGTGGAGGTGCCCACTTGCAGCTGTCTGCGTGTGAGCAGGGTATGGAAGTGTAATTGATAAAGTCAATCAGTTCAGGAAACATCCAGACATGTAAAATAAGTCTCAGCATCCACAAGACACATTTCACCCTCTGTCTAAGTCAGCTTTTCAGCTTCTTTGTGAACACCTCCCTTCTCCAGCATCTCAGGTCAAACCTGGTTAAGAAACAGCTTTCAGCCTTCCTCAAAGCTTTGTCACCAATGTCCTGCCACACGCCCAGAGCATGCCAGCACCCCAAGCCTACCTCCAGATGCTCAGAACTGACCTGTCCCTAAACTGAGGGATCTGTCTGAGGGAGAGCTCTGTAGCCTTTCAAACCCATCTGTAGGTATTCAGAGCAGTGGCGTTCAGCTCTAAGACTGTGCAAAGGGAATAAGGACAGGCAGAACCAACTCCGAATCCTGGCGAAAGGCATGGACGCTGCTTCCCATCCAGGAAAGAGGCATGTGAGGTTTACACTCCGGCTGATGAAAAAACATTAAGAATTGATTAGGAAATTCCTTACTGGAAACTTTCAAATTTGAAACTGGCAACCTGATCCACATAAAGTAAATGTTGAACAGACTATTAGAACTGCCAGGATACGATCAGCAGAAGTGAAACAAAGTGGTCCATAAGCAAAAATCTCTGTCATCTCTTCATGTCTATTTAAGAACTGTCTCCAAAACTATTGTGTCAGAAATATATCAGTCCAAAGGTTTCTAATTAATCATACCTTTAGTGAAACTTTCATGAAATTGCTAATTATCACAACTAGTGAAATTATCCCTGTATACTTTGCTGCATCTTTAATCTTAAAAAAAAAAAAAAAGAAAAGAAAAAAAGACAAAAAAAAGACAGAACTCTACAGTGAGGTCTAAAGTTACCTTTCATAATGAGAATATACATCATTAGTCTTGATCCAAGAAATTTAGGAGAAATTTAGGAGCTGTGTAAATGTTGGGGTTTTATGTTTTTATCTTTCTCCCTTGGAACCAAAATGATCTGCTTCAAAATGCCTTGGACAACATTAGAAATAGCAAAACTTGGCAAGAATATTTCCATGGAGACTTGATCTAAATTAAATGGTTTTGAAACTTCCATCTCTTACATTTGCCTGAGTGCTTCCTTCATAGCACCCCAGGCAAAAAAGCTGGGCTCTTGTATGACTACCCATTTTTAACTGAGACCCAGATAGGAAGCATTAGATATCCTGCATCTTGAATGTAGTGTCTGAAGAAAAACAAAGTGATTTGTATTTTAGATGTGCTGAATTATATTTTTCAGGCATTTTTCTCTGTGCTGCTATTTACTATTAAAGGAGACTAGAATGACAAGATTCCTACCCTGGGCATCTAAAAAGGCACACAAAGTGAGCTGAGTCTTGCCCAGATGAGAGGAGAGGCTGGTGGCAGAGGCAAACCCACTCCAAACACAGATGCCACCCTGCAGTGAGCAGGGTGATGGGACTGGAGACCTTCCTTTACATACTAGAAAGGAGCAGTGTTTCCTTTCTATCTCCAGCCACACCTCCACCCTAACTACTCCCCTGACATGTTTGGGTTGAGATTAGGCCTCTTTCCTGATTAATGCCAATAGGATGTGTGCAATGAGACACATTGCAGCCTTTTAGGATAATATTAACAGTTATTACATCATTATTGTCATTAAAGAACACTAACACATACCAGCAAAGTGTTTGCAATACATTTTAGCTCTGAGAAAAGCATTAAAAACTACTTTAAGATGTAAAAGATCTGTCTAGGCTTGCACATTCAGAGGAAATTGAAAGCCTCCAACAAATGGCCCCTCTTCCCACATTGCCTTCAGTGTTACTTGTTTGAGTTCTGCAGAACTGACCCTTAATTCTTCAGGGGACTGAGAGGATAGGCTGAAGTGACCAGGATGGTTCAAAGTGTCCATCTGACTTCACAAGCTGACTTGACCCCGGCAACCAAGGTGACCTTCTTCATCTGGTGATCAGGATGCTCAAGGCACATGTTCCAAGTAATTCTGATTTCTTCCCCATTTCTCTAGAAACAGTTGCGGACAAAAATCAGTGGTTTTCACAAAAAAGCAAGTATGTGAGCAGCCGGCTAAGAAAATAAGTTACTAATGCACAGATTAACAACACAACATTGGCAAACAGAATTATTTGCAGGATTAGCTTCATAATGCAAGGTCCCAATTCCAAAGTTGCCTTTAATTTTATTTTCACATGAGTCTTATCACCCTGAACCATTCAGGCACCAACAAAAAATGTTTCCTGTGGGATCTTTGAACCTTCAGAAAGATAATTCTACATTAGACCTACTTTCCTCCCTCTGCTTCTCTAGATATTTTCTTCCTGTTTTACCTTTGACAAGACAGTGGTTTTCTCTGTTCCTCAGTCCTTTGTTAGTAAAATGAACCTAATAGAACTTCTCAGCAGTGGTTTAGGGGCAGGATTAAGACAGCATGAGTTTGAGATGTTCTTCAGCATGTTAGCATGGGAGACAGCTATAGGGGAGAAGAGGGTATATGAGAAAGAAGGGGAAAAAAAGGTAAAACCTTCCTTGTCTCTTACTTGGGAGTCAAACTTTGGGAGCTAACGTGGGAGTCAATCAGAACTGGATTTGTCCTGATGGTAATTGCAGCTTTTATAGGATCATTTAAATTGTCTGTCAAATGAAAATATTTCTGTATAATGAGCATGCTATTAAAAACACCCCTGCCAAACCGAGGGCAGACACAGTCACCATATCTATGAGGGGACTGGCACAGATGCACAGCTACCACTGAGCCGGGTGAAGAGCAGCACACAGTGCCCAAGTGTTCCCTGGCCCTCTGCAGCAGGCTGGGCAGGTAGGCAGGGCCAGTATTATGATTTAACTTTAAACAAAGCATTGCCTTCCAGTTCCTCATATCTGATGTACTCATTATAAGGCTATATCTCCTGAGCTGGATGGTTTTTGTCCTACTGGTCCCCGCTTTCCTGCTGCCCAGTTCTTGGTGGGGTGCTTTTGTTCCTTCTTAGAGATAAAATTAAATCTATGAAAGTGACCGAAACCAGGAGGGTGTTCTTACAAAACCCACATTTTAACTTTGAATTTTGCCTTTGTTAAAAACTCACAGCAGATAGACAAAAGTGAAACATAAAAATACAGTGCTGAAGTAATCACTTTTGGTTTGGCTTAGTATTACCTAGAAACTCCTAGTTTCATTTGATTTGAAAATGTTCCCAAACTCAAAGTTAAACTTTAAACTCGTCTAAGTCTGTGCTGGTATGTTAAATGTGCCTTCTCTCTGGATGTTATACAGCAGTGTTACTAGGTCCCAAAGGAATACAAAAGGTAAAATCTTAATAATTGTACAAAGATATTCTGATTTTTACGTTTATTTTTTAAAGAAACATATTGCTAGCAGTATAGATGGATTTTGAAAGGCACAAATATTTCCTGGCTACACATTATGGGTGTGCTCCTGCCTAATTTAAAATGATGGGATTTTAACATTGGCTTTATTCTCCATAGTATTAGATTCATAATCAACACATGTGTCTAATTAAATATGAAAGTTATTGAAAGGAATAATGGCCTATCAAGATTCCTGTGAGCTGGGCCATATCCTAAACCATCCTTATGAAATACAGCTTTTGGCAAATACCATATACTTACATCACTACAGAATCAACAATGTTATTCTAAAGTGAACTTAAAAATGCAGATTCTTTAATGATAATGAACCAAATCCAGGCCGAACTTACAATAAATTGGCTTGGCCACAGAATACATTTCTTTATCTTTAAAAATGTATCAGAATACATATTGTACATAAAATGCAATACATTCTAAACCACATCTGCGAAATAGCTCATATTTAATGACATTAATTAAAAAGTCACTATGAGTTGTTAGAACTGTGTTCTTCCTGCCCATGTAGAAGACAAATTTGATAACACTCGTATGTGTGTAAAGGACCAGGTTTTCCAAATCGATTAATAATTCTGTGTATAAGCCCCTAGAGGTGGTGAAAAGATGATGATGAAACCTAGACACAGTTCTCAAAAACTAAGCATTGCCAAGCAAATTCCCACTATAAACTACATCAGTCTGAGGTTTTGCCAAAGACCTCCACTTTGGTAGCTGCAGAGAGCGAAGATGCAAGCTCCCAAGTCTGCAAGAACTTCTGTATGCAATTGATTTAATGAACAAACATGTTCTGTGATGCCTTGCTTTTCTTTATACATGATGCCTGGTCAACAGTATGACAAGGAAATACAAGTTGTATATATAAGGATCTATTTTTTTTTTTTTTTGTGCATTTGCTGGTGTTTCATGGAAGTTTCACAATGATAATTTCTTTTTTTAAAGTGCTTTCCTCTCTCTCACACATTGAACAAAATAATTCTTCAAGTTCATATGGTAACAGGCTATAAATGCAAGAAGTCAGCAGAAAATAAAGGGAATTCTTTTTCCCCTCAAATCTGTCAGTTTCACTCCTCTGAGATAGTGCAGCATAGTTACAGCAGCATTACCTTAGGCAGTAGCATTCTGAGATGCTTTCAGATAAAGCACTTGACTTTGGACTTTGTGATCTTAAAGGTCTTTTCAAACCTAGCTGATTCTATGAAAGAAGAAATCTGAAGGCGACGGTTCTCTTTTCAACGTGCAGGAGCTCATGAGGGTAATACCTGTGCAAATGGCACACTGCAGAGCTGCATCATGGCCTACAGTGATGAGCACAACTGTAGAAACCAGGTTGCAAATGCCCATGGCTCTTGGCATCACCAAATCTAGGTATGTGCTTAACTTTAAGCATCTGATTATCTCTAGTGAAGCTTATTCTTTCAGAAGTAGTAATGTTTCCCAAGGAATTCTGCCAACCAGCATCCTAAACAGGCCAAAGTCATCCCTTCAGAAGTCTAAGGTTTTGCTGTCCTTCATCCCGATTTCTCCAAGGACTGAAAATTCAATTATTTTGTGATCATTTTTCCCAAGACAGCCTCCAACCATCACATCACCCATCAGTCCTTCTCTGTTTGCAAACAGCAAATCTAGCCAGGCATCTCAACATTAGGAAGGGAGGCAAGGCTAAGGTGGCAAGCAGCACTGTAATCCACACCATCTCCTCCCAGTTCCCCTGCTGCCTTCCCAAGGGTCAGGTCCCTCCTCAGTTTAAACTAATGTTAATCTCGGTTGCTGCAAGACACCCTCCTTCTCAGTCTCTGACCTTGTCCTTTTTCAGGCACTAGCACTCATGTTACTGCATAGCAGATGGATTTGAAGAGCTGATCTGTATGTAAGCTAACTTTGTTCTTTTGAGTGATTAATTTTTGCTGGGTTCTTGAACTTCATGTATCAGCTTCACACACGGTCACCAAGGCTTTGGGGCTGGCACAACAGGGACACAGACAATGGCAATCCAGACTTCAGATGCACTAACCCCATCTATATTTTTCTCCATCCTCAAGCAGTCCAGTTAGCTAGTGCCTGCGCTATTCAGATTTAGGAATCACTCATTTGTGGTGTTCATTTACAAATAGAAAGACAATGAAGGAGAAAAACCCTGTCAAGTTAAACAAAGGACTTCCCTTTGCTGAGTCAATAAATAAAGACAAGAAACCACCTGTGATCCACAGTGCAATGAGTGGAAACACCTTTGGTTACTATCTGCACTTCCATGCAAAGACAGAACTGCCCAGAGTAGCTTAGTGATTAGCAATTAGGATTTCTAACTGTGGTCTTCTATTTCTGGCTTTGCAAGGAACTTTTGCAACCTTCAGACACAGGCTGAATTTCTTTTGGTGCCATTGTTGACCCTCTCAGAAACAAACAGATTATTATTATTGCAAGCTTATTTAGCTTGCAAAGTCTACAGGCTTAGTTAATAAAGGACTAGATAACTAGTATATAGCCACAAAGCATAGTGATGATCAAATCTTTGGAGCCTACAGATATAAGTAGTGATTAAGATACTAAGTCTGGTTTCCAGAGAGGCAGAGCAACCATCACAAGCATGCTTTCTCCACAGCCCAATGCCCCCATCACCACTGTCTGTCCCTGGCCACCATCTGCTTTCTGAGCCCAGAAAGACAGTGAAAGACAGATGATGTCAGAGTGACTTGACAGGACAAAAGTAGTCAGAGGGAAATGTGCCTCAAGCATAACTCCTTCACTGAGCTGCCTCTGGCATTTGCAGCCAGGCTGCCTTCCAGTAAACATGGGTCTGCAGGAATTGCAGTTCCACATTGCCCCAGCAGCCTCCTGCACTGATATTTTACCCTTGGATCACTGGTTTGTAAGGCAGTTGATTGGGTAGAGTCATCAAACGCTCTTTTCGTTGTGTATCACCCTCCAGGGAGACCCAGACTGAGCTACTGGCAGTCTGTGTTGCAGGGTACTGAGGTAGGAGGGTACCTGTTACCTGCCGCTACAGAGCTGAGGTCTAGAGATCTTTGTCTCATGTGTTTTTAAGCATAAAATTAATTCCTTCCCAGAGTCTTGCTCTTCGTGAAATCATTTACTCATGAGTAAGCCCCGCTAAGGCAGAAGTCTCTGGAGTCTCACAATGACATTTGCATTTTATATCTGCTCCCAAAGGTGTGAATGACTGCAGCAGAGGGCAAAGAGCAAATCCACTGATGGTATCATATAGCTGTGATGCTACTTAGCATAGTGTGATCCTGCAGAAATGCATAGTGCACCCATGTTTGATTCTGTGGATTTAAAAAAGGTGGTTAGATGAGATTTACAGAAACGTTTAAATATCTTCTCCTTACTGAAATTAAGTAGAAATCTGCTACCTAGATCTTTGGACTTTTTTTGCTACCTGCAGGTATGATAAATCCTTTTTCAAGCTCACAAAGCCACAATCAAACACATAGGACTAAACAGGGCCCCTCGGTGTGTCGAGAGCACACTGCTGCCAATGCATGGAAATATAAATCGTCCTGTGTTTTCATTCCTCATCTTTATATTTGAAAGTTTAACTTAAACACAGCCTTTCAATTCATTTTTCTAACTGTATGTTTGTATCCTTGGACAAGCGATAGTGTTTTCTCATCAGCTCCCTAGCTCGGAACACGTCAGGGCTGGGAAAGCACGTGCCAATACTCTCTCCAGTGTGTTCCAGTTCTCTTGCTGAATAGATCACCCGTCAGACTCTCCTTTACACTTTTGAATTGTTTTTTCCAGTGCTGTCAGCTTTCTAAAATGTGCCACACCGTCATACTTATTCCAGATGCCTTAACAGGTTGCAGAGGAACAGCTCCATTTGGGCAGGAGAGAGAAGCAAGGAAAAGCGATAAGAAAAACAGGATCAGAAATAAGAAGGTCATAGTTTCTTTTTCACCAGTTCCTGCACCTTGAAGTTGCTTCAGGCCCTGGAGAAGCTGTTCATGGTGAGGACATATCATTGGAAGTACAGTGAAGGGACTATCTGAGGATCATCAAAGCCCCGCTGCAGTGTAGTTGTCTCACACAGCTAACCTAAAATAACAAGGCATCAAAATGGTCAAAATGGAAAGGAAACATCTGTTTCTCCTTTTTATGTTAGTGACAATCCATTTGTTAGTTTTAGAATAGCACAGGCTGTCCCACTGATAACAGCCCGGGCTCTGGCTGTTCAGCTTGGGCAGGTGCATGGGGAACTGAGGAGCAGACCAAGAACAGATAACATGCGGGGCTGTCCCTAAGAGGATGAGCAACAAGCTGAAATCCTTTTCTTTACCACTTTCCTTCCATATTAATAAGGAAGATTCTTCTAAACCTGGTGTAACTGTATGGATGCACACCAATTAGCTGATCACCAGCTGAAGCCCAAGGAGGAGTGCAATCTAACTATAACCATGCTTTTCCCTCTAAGGGCTGGCACTGTGTGTGCCGCTTCTCAGTCTTCCTTTTCTAAATGCTACTGACTACTGATTGAAGCAAAAGTCATTGAAGGAAATGGACAGATTTCCAGGGACTTCAAAGAAATGAGATCAGATCAGTCAGAACATCTGTATCACTGCTTGGCTTCCTAGCAGTGAAGAGGAGAAGGGACTTGGCTTTATTTTCACTCAGTATAACTTTTAGCACAGAGCTAACATCAATGAAATGAGAAGGTAATAAGTATATCCTCACTTGTAGTCGTCCTACACTTTCCTTTCCTTATTTAAATGGGCTGTCTTGCTTGTCTGTTGTCAGAAGATACCGTAGAGTAAGAATTTCACAAGTTAAATGCATAAAAGGTTACATGCTGTGTCGATCACACATTTGTTTTTGCAGAAAACTGGCATATAGCTAGGTTAGATGTCTTTATTAGTAGTGCCAAAAAGCCCGTAGGAGAGAGGAGGCAGATAAACAAATTGTGAAAGTGCTGCTGATGCAGATTAGTGGAAGGCTGGGTAACTGCTTTTTAAAAGCATTTTGTTCTGATGTACAGCTTTGCCTGTACACACATCACGGTGACATCCCAGGCTTAAACCAAATACATACAATACTTTATTTAATTTTACTTTCAAAGTGTACTGATGTGAAGTCTGATGTTTTTCCCATGGTTAATCATGAAACCGAGCAGTGTTTCTTGCAGTTCCCTCTACTTTACTCATGCAAAACACTCATCAGTTTAAATGGTATGATTAAGGGCAGCAGAGTTGGGGCCAAAAAGGGAGGCATGCAAAGGGAAAATAGATGTCTCCAATAAGTTCGATTGGAATATGGAACCTTCCACTTAAAATCTGGTTTAAATCAGGAGCTGCTGAAACTTATTACCACAGAAAAGAGGGGCTCCCTGGTGCAGGCCCCAGTGTTGAGACTTGCAGACCCTCAGCAGCCCCACAAGTGTACACGGCATTGCTTAGTCGCTAGGTTTCTTTGCACCACTAAAAGATGATGACACCATCTGCTTTGCAAACCTAGAGAGATCCCAGCCTGCGTCGTTAAGTAACCCGAGGGAAGCACATGTGGGTGGGAGGTAGCTATGTGATGGTCCCTATGAACTGAGGTCATTTACTCTGGGTTACACGTGAACCAACGTTCGGTGCACAGCCAGCGCTGACATCGTGACAGGGGCAACATGGGCTGAATTCGCTCACTGCCACACAACCTGTACTCCGAGGAGAGCCCTGGAGGTGCCCAGGTCTTGTCCTCTCAGGATAAGGCTTCAGCATCAGCCTGGTGCAGACACCTGCCGGGCCCAGCAGCCGAGCCCTCCCGAGTGCAGGGTGCAGTCCCCCAAGGTCCCCCAGTGTCTCGTCTAGGGAAAGACAACCGTCCCTCCTGCCCCCGGGCTGGGGGAGCCTGGCCGGGAAGGATGGGGGGAAGGAGGGACGGAGGGAGGGAAGAGGGAAAGAGGGAGGGAGGGAAGGAAGGAGGCGCCCCCTCCCTCCTTCCCCCCGCCGCGCACCCGGGCTCCTGCGATGTGGTGAGTCACAGGCAGGTCAGGACCGCGCCGGAGGGGCGGAGGGAGCGGAGGGGACCGGCTGATTTACCGCTGGGAGCCGCCACCAGCGCGGCGGAGGCGCCGGAGGGAAGGGCGCGTAGAGCCGCCCCGCAGCCCAGGTGCCGGGCGGGAGGCCCCTGCTCGCTGGGGCGCGCAGCCCCCGCCGACACAGGTAGGGGCGGCGTTGCGGGGCTGGGATGCTGCGTCCCGGGGGGGGCAGAGGGGCCGCGGAGCGGACGGGCGAGGGTAGAGCGACGCGGGGTCGCGGAGGTGCGCCCCGCCCCGCCCGCGCCGGGCCGGGTGAATGGGCGAGGAGCTCGGGAAGGAGGGAGCCAGCCCGCCCGCCGGGGTGCAGCGCTCGCCCCTCCGGCTGCGGTGCCGGCGCGCAGCGCGCTCCGCTCTGGTAAGGACCGAGGGGAGGACGCGGGAGCGGAGTGAGCCGGGGGAGGGGGTAGGACGGGGAGCGGCCCGGGTGCTGTGTCCTGCCCCGCCCGGTAACTTCGCTGGAGCCCGACGGCTGCCGCTGCCCTCCCCGGGGCAGGCAGGCTCCGCGCCGGGCGGGTGCCGCGGGGCAGGTGAGCCGCGGTGCGGGGCTGCCCCTGCTTGGCCGGGCTCCGCCGGATGCCCGCACCACAGGACGGCCGCGAAGTCGCCGCCGCGGGCAGGGGCAGGACAGGGCGGGCGGAGCACGGCGGGCGCTCCAGGGCTGCTCTCGGCGGCGGCGGTGTTGGTTGAGCGCTCTGCGCTGCGCCCTTTCCTGCGGGAAGCTCCGCGGGCGCGGCGGGAGCGTGGAGCGGAGCCGGCGGCAGCAGCGCCCGCGGTTGTTTAGAGGGGCTGTCTGCAAGAGCGGCGTGGAAGTACCCACTCGTGAACGGTGGCTCCGAGGTGTAAGCTTGTGGTGGCCGGTCCAGCACCGGCTGTGAGGCTGAGCTCTCGGGGTGAGCACTCAGCGTTCGCTGAGTTGGGGACTTGGACTTTGTGGCTGTTTAGCGGTCGCAGCCTTCCTCGCACTCGTATTGCTGTTTGGCCTTTTTTCAAATATTTTTTTCCATTTTTAAAAGCATAATTTGCTTAAATGGTAAATAATTTGCGCTATAGAATGGCATTCCATATTATTTCTGTGTCAGCATTAAACTAGGTGGTCTTTGGCTTTATAAATACTCGGTGCACTCCTGAGAAATTGGAAGTTTCACACATACGTCTTAAAATAGGGCTTAATAATCAAGTGACAGCGATGTTTAGCAAACTGTGCGTTTTTAACCTGTAGGAGGTTATTCAAGCTGCAGCGCATGCTTTCCCAAAGAACCTATGCCATATGCGGTACTTCATTTGCTTTCATCCTACAGGTGCTTTTTGCATTGTCCACCAAAAAAAAACCAGCAGGGTGATTTCCCCCCCCCCCCCTTTTTCTTTTTCT